>APFE031337301.1:49974-94937 GCA_000404065.3 Pinus taeda | reverse complement strand
CGCTTGTTTTCTTGAATTCTTCATGAAGCATAATATTCATTGCAAGGAAGTTTCTTATAGGTTGTTCACTCTTACGTTCGAAGGGCGTGTAAGGGAATGGTGTTACACACTTCCTATCACTTTAATATGCTCTTTCGAACATCTTGCCATGGAAATTTACTACGCCTTTGATAGGTACGATTACAAATTTGTGTTCAAGAAAATTATGCAATTGTGAAAAGCACATGATGAAACTCTTGATGATTTTCACTATCGTTCCATTCATTTTTGCTTTGAATTATCTAAAGATGACATTGATTAGCCTTTAATGAAAGAGAAATTCAAATTTCTTGTTCACATTTTGATGAATCCACATGAATATGAATCTTTCAAAAGCCTCTCAACATACCTTGGTATTAGAGCTTCTAAATCTGTGATGGACAAGGTTGTTTTACCAAGTAACTCTTCATCTCCTTCTAATCAAATAGCTCTAGTTTTGCAGATTAAGGTGGGAGAACTTGAGAGTTCATTCGTTGATTTACCGCCATCTTCTCCCACCCCACATACTCAGAATTCTAGCGCAAGTTTGGAATGTGAATATGATGTTTGTGATGAAGTGTTATCTCTTGTGGGACAAGATGATTCGCTCTCTTGTAAAGGGGATTTTGGGAGCCAATCTTTTGGCTAGGCTTAGGCTTAGAGTCGGGAGCTTGGGATTTTTGTGAGAGCCTTGGCTTCTCCATAGCATAGAAGAAGTATGTTTCTTTGGAGGAGTAGGTGATGTTGACTTCACATTCCACTATTGGGGCTAGTGGTCTGCCAATGGTGTATGAATGATTGGAACTTTCACTTAATAAAAGCTCAGAGCCGACACACTTTCATGCATATGTTTTAAATTTAATAGGACTATTCTTGTTATGTTTGAAATGTATGTTATTTAACTTATGCTTATGCTTATGAACTATTTCATTTGCATTGGTACAAATCTTGTTGAATGCATTTTGGTGTATTAATTCATCACTGTTAACTTGTGAACTATTTCACATATTATCTTGTGATGCCATTATTTTCGTGTGTTCCTTTCAGGATTCATACTATTACAAGATTTTAAGGGGCTCACTTATTTTCCCTTTTCGTGTGGTAGAACCTTCATGTATCACACTTGAATCTCCACAAGGTCACACACTTGTTCTCACCATTATCACTATACATCACTCTATTGCAGCCAAGACATATCATTAGCACCTAGAGCATTAGAAACTGGGTTGAAGTACAAGATGGGACTCCTACACCAAACGGTGTGAGGTTTAATTGGGAATTCATATCAGGGAGATCCCCTGAATGTTGGTGGGTCCAACATCGTCAAAAATTCTAGTGCTAGAAGGAGGGATAGATGGCAAGCTGAGCCCATGAAGTTTGCTTGAACTTTTCACACTCATCAATGGCTTCCTCCCATATCTTAGCCCATACATGTTTTTCTAAAATCTCAATACTAAAAGTGTCGGTGGAAATTATTAATGACTTGTCAAATCTGAAATTCAATGGTGAGGGTGAAACAACCTTCTTTGAGCACACCGCTCGTTTTCTTGAATTCTTCATGAAGCATAATATTCATTGCAAGGAAGTTTCTTATAGGTTGTTCACTCTTACGTTCGAAGGGCGTGTAAGGGAATGGTGTTACACACTTCCTGTCACTTTAATATGCTCTTTCGAACATCTTGCCATAGAAATTTACCGCGCCTTTGATAGGTACGATTACAAATTTGTGTTCAAGAAAATTATGCAATTGTGAAAAGCACACGATGAAAATCTTGATGATTTTCACTATCGTTCCATTCATTTTTGCTTTGAATTATCTAAAGATGACATTGATTAGCCTTTAATGAAAGAGAAATTCAAATTTCTTGTTCACATTTCGATGAATCCACATGAATATGAATCTTTCAAAAGCCTCTCAACATACCTTGGTATTAGAGCTTCTAAATCTGTGATGGACAAGGTTGTTTTACCAAGTAACTCTTCATCTCCTTCTAATCAAATAGCTCTAGTTTTGCAGATTAAGGTGGGAGAACTTGAGAGTTCATTCGTTGATTTACCGCCATCTTCTCCCACCCCACATACTCAGAATTCTAGCGCAAGTTTGGAATGTGAATATGATGTTTGTGATGAAGTGTTATCTCCTCATCCTCCATCCTTTGGTCCTCCAAATTGTGAGTTGTTGTGTTCACCCATTTCCAATGTTTCTTCGGATGTTCATGAGGATAAAAGTTCAAGATGGAGTTGGGGTTGCGTAGAAAGCTTGTGATATCATTTACAATGACTATGTGTGGGAGTCCACATCTGAATGAGAATCAACGATGAAGTTTGATTTTTCTCCTTTCGCACCTCTCCCCCATTATCTTGAATTTTTTTGTGATTTTGTCACTCCTGTTGAATATTGCCAAAAATTAGCTTCTGATGATATTATTTCTTCCGATCATTTTCAGAACTCATGGAATGTCCATTTTTCATCTAAATGTAGAGACAAAAAATATTCTCTTTTAAATATCCCCAATCTATCATCTCATCATTGTGAAGAATTAGAGGGTAAAATTTCTCGTTTTCCATATTCCCCTCTATGATTCATCAGATCATGAGGATGCCTCTATTTTTTATATTGAACTTTTTGATCATGTCTATCATGATATTTTCATTCATTCATCTAATCATGATTCTGATTTTTTCACTGTTGATTTTTCTAAGCCACCGGTCTTCGATGATCTACCTTTTGATGATTTGGAACTTATGCAAGCTCCCAAGGCACTTCAACTCAAGCTTATGGTTATGTCAGGTTCTCGCAATCTTGAGATCAGTTCCAATTTGGATCAGAACAAGGATGTATCTTTCAAGGCTCCTCATCACTCCTCCCCAACAATTGAAAATAAATATCTCTTACAATTTTTGCATCTTCCATATGTATTGCATGATCCTATCGCTCGGTCATTGGAGGATTCATACATGGTGAGCACTGTTGCAAAGCATAAGTTTTCTTCTTTCTTCATGTCTGAATGGTTTCACAATTTGAAAGTTTGTTCATGTATGTCTTTGAGTCGCAATGTGTCTAAACACTGTAATGCATCCGTAGAATTCTTTGTATGCACTTTTCTTTCATATTTTTATGCTTGCATTCTAAAACTTCGAACATCCTAGTATGTATTTCCTTATCCTTTTTGTTTGTTGTTATTATTGAATATCTTTATGATATGAATTCCCTGTCTTACATAGGCCAACCAATGCATCGGTGGTTACATTTGTTACAGATCCATTTGGGCACATCACTCCCATCATCCAGACCATTGTTTTAGGGCACATCAAACCCTAATTTCAGTTTCTACATGCCCTAAACAACAACCTTTTGAATGCCTCCTTCCTAGACAGTTTCATGGCCTGAAGACATCCTGAAATGACCTTTAGAGGGACCAGCGTAGGTAGGCCCATGCAAGGGTGTGATGCGGAGCAGTTAAGTCCATGCTAGGGTACTTTGCAGAGCACTTAGGCCCTCTTTGACCCACACTGGGTGAGTTTGAGCGAAATTCACATAGGTTTTGGGGAATATTCTTATCTTCTGGAGCCTTCTAGAAGATTCTCACACTCATCATCTCCTATGATCTCGAAAATGGATGAGGAATGAGTTAAGATAGCTCCCGTCCTCTCATTCCTTCCTCCATGGAACTAATTCTAAGTATGGAAAGCCATTCAATACCCTCATTAATGACAAAACCTCCTCCATCTTCCTATAAATTGAGCACTCATTTAAGTGATCAAGGGGATGGACTTTGATGAATTGTAAGGAGATAATGTTAGTTTGAGAATTGAGACTATTGTAAGTGTCGTTATGTTTCCAAAATGTCATGCTTATGATGTGATGTGGATGGAACCAAAGCTGGAGGAGAGACTTCGAATCAAGCTTCATGGTTGTAATTCTTCCTTCTATTCAATAAAGTATTTACACCTTTTTCCATATGCTTATCTTGATATATGATGCTTATATGTGTGAATGTATCTGATTCAGTTTACTTGTAATCAATAGATCTTTTGCTTTGATTGGTACTTCTCAAGCGTGTTAAGTACGGGAAGGAGCGACAGGACCGGTATAAAGGAGACAAGAGGAAAGATAAAGTACAAGCGGGTCCTCTAATTCTCTTTTCCTTATCTATTGTTTATAGAAAAATGTTAAAGTGATTTAAACTGTTGTTCTAGATATGGCTACCTATCTAGGGAATTAGTATTTATCAGTAGATACCAAATTGTTCATAACAAATTGGCGACTACACTAGGGAACGATCATCGTTCCAAGTAGCTTATACACATCCTAGGACACTCTAATAGACCTTAGTTCCTTTCATTGATTGTATTTCATCCTTGTTGAAGTGAATTTTGGTCAAAAAATGTGTTTACTTGCCTCTTGAAATGGCTTATTGTCACCAGCGCAGGCTTGTGAGGGAGGCAGCGCACTGTAGAGCACCCTTGGCTTAGGGACAATGCTATGAAGTGCAATGTTCCCCATTCAGGGTTGCTCTGATCCTCCTTGGTTAATTTTTCCACCTTTGGATAGGGTTTTTCACCAAATTTCTTCTGTCTGATTACTTGTTGAATGATCAATGAATGTTATGTTTCTGAAATAAAAATTGTATCTCCTTTGCTAGCCCTACCTTGACTTGATTGATTAATGTTTATTAAATTATTTCTTTGTCATCATAAATTCATCGTCAAAGTTATATTATATTCTATTAATCTTTGTTCGAAAGAAAGTGTCGTAAAAGTCTTCTTTTCCTTCAAAAAAGAACTGTCATAAAGTCTTCGTTCTTGTAAAAAGATTGATTTATTGTATGTGCATTAGTTTCCTTTGTTCATTTTAACATTAAGGAAATTTAAAAGAAAAACATGCATCGTGCATATTAAAGTTTGTGAATGCTTGATAGGATCAGCTAGGGAAATTGCATTAGGTGTGCTCTTTACTCTCTGTCAAAGATCTGATTGCTCTATCCCTACTAGCTAAGGTTTGAATTGTCAGAATTGAATGAAACATAATTCTTATCATATTAGTTGCATTCTAGGAATTGAAAATACATCACGTGGTGAAACTTTAAAGGCAAATTCTTAAGCAAGATCAACTTAAAATTAACATCAATTAACCTAATGGAGCATTGTCACCTAATGCAAAACATGTAGAGGTTCTAGACTAGAGATGTGTTCCGGTGTCGTAAAACATAGCAACTACCGCTAAATTGTCTGCAATACATCCCGAGTGTGATATCTCATTCCAAGTATGTGAGTAAATCGTAACTTGTCCACATACCTTTGGGTATATAGGGCAGTGTTACAATACGTAAAGTATATGGGAATGCTCTCACTATGCGGTTTTGCATTAGACAACGCTAATACGAATTGGGTCTCCACGTACTTTAGGGTATATATGGGAGGACAAAACTAGGTTGATATCTATCCTTAGGTAACTGAGTCGGTTACCTTGTATACTGTGATACACTGAGCACAACATTCATGGAGATTGCATGCCCGTACTTCTCAGTTCGTCGGGAGGTATTCTGCAGTTCACAGTTGCTTGGTAATCCTTTTGCCTAGATCATACCTCTTTTGTTTTGTTTTTTTTTATTTTGATTAAAATAAATTTAATTGACTGTGGATAACATCCTCCATGCTCACTCCTTAGTTGATCTTAGGTTGACATATGGCAAAAACTCTGGAGTCCACCGATCAAGGAATTCCTTTTGATGGGAATCCTAGTCCTTTTCCTCCTTTCGGAAATATTGGTGCTCCTTATATGGCTACATTGTCCCTTTCGAGACTTACCATTGGCTTTCTAGTATGGTTGTTTTCAACCTCCTTGGTTCAAAATGTCGTGTTTTCTTCGCAATCAAGTACTTCTCCAATTGGACAAAATCAACCTCCAGTTGATCCTAAAGTTGACCCTTTGCCTTCTTCCTCAATTTTTTCTTCCTCCCCTTCTTCCTCTTCGCCTAGTGAAAGTATTGACACTAGTAACCAGGTGGCTAAGAAGAAGAAGAAGAAGAAGAAGAAAATTCAGCAGGGGGGCAACCAAGCAACCATCATTTTGAATGCAACTTCTGATGAGAAACCATCTGATAAGCCTCACAAAGTTCAATATCCATGCAAACTTTGTACGGGAGACCATATTCTTCGAAATTGTTCTGGTATTCATCAAATCTTAGATGAATGGTCTTCCCGTTCACAACATCCTGTGCCATCAACTTCTAGAGATCATGCTGGTGACACACCATCAACTAGTGGTAGTGGAGTTCACAGAAAGAAGGGTAGAGTTAAGTTTCCCTATAGGTTATGTGAAGGGAATCACCCCATTCACCTTTGTCCCTATCTGGATGAAGCCAAAAAAGTGTTGGATAACCATCCTGCTTCACTACAACAACTTCCATCTGGTTACAAGAGACTATCCCTTAATCCTTCACTAGTTGATGAATTGACTGACCCAAATCAACTGTCGGTCAAACCCACTCTCTCTGAATTTGAATCCCGTGAGTCTATACTTGACCCACCATAGGTTGAGGAAACAGTTGACCCGTTTTCACCTTCAGTTAATCGTACCTTTCCCGTAGAGAGTAAGTGTGATATCAATCAGGTTATTTTCGTTTCTTCAGATTCAAATGAGCTTGGAGGCAGCCCTCCTGTTCCATCAAGATAGGAGAAAAATCCTCCTATTCTAGTAACTCAAGGGGGTAATTCTCCCGTTCCTTCAGTACCCCCTCTAAGTAGTCTAGTCACTTCCCTTGATTTGAATCGACTGACAGTATTTCGTCTTCCTTTTTATGTGCCTTTCTGGATCATAGTACATGTTTGTAATATGATTGTATCTGGAACTATTATAGATGAAGGTGCATTTGTGAGTATCCTTTCCTCCACTACTTGGCAAGCGCTCGGTTCTCTGCCACTTGTGCATGTTACCCAGAATCTGTTGGATTTTAACAGAGGAACCAGTCAACCATTAGAGATCCTTCCTCAGTTTCCTATTACTTTGGGAGGAATTTTTTTTTATCTCAATGTGAGGGTAGACCCAAGCCATTTAGATTACAATTTACTTCTTGGGTGCAACTATGTTTATGACATGGGAGCTATTGTTTCAACACTCTTTCGAGAGATGTGTTTCCCGCATGAAGGCATAATTGTCACCATTGACTAGCTTTCATTTCCAGGTCCAGATATGGTTTCCAGTCAACCATCTTCCCTAAATGGTCCTTTTGTCCCAATGGTATCTTCCCCACCATAGGTTAATTATGTGGCAACCCGTTCCATGCCTACATCAACGGACGATCAATTCCGTGATGTTGTACATTATGTACTGGGGGCATTGGAACCAAATCTCTTTAATGATCCCTTCCATAGCATTGTTCTCCCATCTGATGAGAATCTCTTAAGTCATGAACTCTTATGGGTCATGAATCAAGGGATATGAGGATAGTTCTTTTACTGTGTCAACCTCATTAAAAAATGAAACAGGTCCCATGAGCATAGTTCCTTGTCTTGTGTCAAGCTCGTTAAATAATGAAACAAGGAAAATGAGAATAGTTCTTTCACTATGTCAACCTCATTAAAAAATGAAGCAGGTCCCATGAGTATAGTTCCTTGTCTTGTGTCAACCTCGTTAAAAATTGAAACAAAGGAGTATGCGCATAGTTCCTTGTCTTGTATCAAGCTCATTGAAAAATGAAACAAGGAATCTGAGCAGAGTTCCTTGTCTTGTGTCAAGCTCATTAAAAAATGAAACAAGGTTTCCTGGAGCAAAGTTCCAAGTCGATACTTTGAGTAGATCTCGTAAAATCCCTGTCAAGTCTTTCACTTGATCTTGTAAAAGAACCTTTATTCCATCCACTTGATAGCCATGAGTAGTCTACTTAGGTGAATGTAATGAAGCTTGGCGGGCATGAACCTAGAATCGATTCATCATGTTGGGGGCATGTAAACCAATCTCAAGCATAGTTTTTCATGATTCAAGCTTGTGTAAAAATGAAACTGAATTCAAGCATAGTTCTTCGTTTCAATCTTATCTAAAAATGAAACTGAATCCAAGCATATTTTTTTGTTTCAAGCTTATGTCAACATGAAACTGAATCCAAGCATAGTTCCCTATGGTTCAAGCTTGTGTAAAAATGAACCCATCTCCATTTTAACCCTCGTGATTGACATTCTATCAGCCTTTTCCTATCAAACGAACCTTGGTTTTTCTCCTTCCATCACCACTATCTTCTTGGCCAATCATACGCTTTCACTTAGTTGTTTTACCCTTTTTGAGGAATAGTTTCAATGAGTGATCTTATTAGCCAACCTCTTGATCATTACATGTTTTGAGAAGTTCCAAAAACATCGAACCAGTTGCTATCCTAAACACCACTCGTTCCTAAAAGCGGAGTCCTCTTTAAGCTCTTTTCATACTCTCAAAATATGAAAATATTGTTGAGCGCTTGTCCTTTTCAGTTTTTTAATGGATTGGAAACGACATCTACTCAGTATAAGTTTAACCCTTTTTTGGGCTGAGATAGCTTATTTATGAAAAAGGAATACGTTGACCGAAAATGGTCAATAGGTTCTCTCTCGTATTGTTTTACACTTTTTCGGGCTTGAGAGACAAATCTACAAAAAAGAACTTGTGGAGTTTTCTTTTCATCCATTTTCAAACTCTCTAAACATGAAAAGGACCGAGTTATCATTTTTGTTAGACTTGTTAAAACATCAAATAGCGAAAAAAATTTCCATCATGACAAGACCGAGTTTCACCTTCACTAGACTCGTTAAAACATCACATAGCGACGGATTCACCCAAAGGGTGGAATTATACAACAAGCATATGTTATCCTCAAGCTTGATAAAAATAATGAGGTATTGGTCAACAATCACTAGGGAAAATGGAAAAGGGGTAAACCACTTTTGGTAGCAAGTCGTTGTTGAACATGACACTTTCACTTCATCATTGTGACTATTTGGGTTGGGTTATCAGCTTGATGGTTATCATACCATCCATCACTTTGTTTTGGGTCAAAGCTACCAATTCATTTCAGTGTCACCGACATGTTCAAGAGAAGTCATTCAGTCAAAATTCATCCTTTGCAATAACATAAACCTTCGCTTTCATGACTACCATTCCTGAACCTTGTGTCGTCAGTCAAATTTCATATCCAAACTCATTACACTCATTTGTGTCATTGATGTGGGATACACGAAGGCCCTCCTGCAATGAGTCGCTTCTTGTCAACATCAACACATTATCCAAGAAGTTTACTTAGAAACACCCTTCCAGTACCTTGAGACTTGCATACATCAATGGCAAGTTTCTCACTTCCAGTGATAGGTTGAAATCACTGGCCTTCGACCAAAAGAATTTGTATGGTGTTCAACATCAAAACATCCATTCGCATGATGCAAAATGTATTGCAGTACCTTGAGGATCATTATCATTATCGATGATTTCTCTCATGTCTATTAACAACTTACATCGTTGGCTAGTAATCAGATGGTGTCTTCCGATGTTCAACTTCAGATCACATATTCACATGGTTAGAATTGTACTTGAGCAAATAATTGAATGAGATAGAAGACCCCAGATCTAGTTTCATCCATCCGGGCTGCGATTTCTGGAAATGTACTAAATCAACGGTACAATGGCTTTACATTGATGTTCATTCCGATCATGGGTCTATATCTGTAGATGATTGTCTATGTACTTGTAATGAAAGTTTATATGCTGACAAGGGTATGCCTTCCCCCAAAAATTCATGAGAAAAAATCAAAATATCATTATATTATGTATTGTAATCGATGCAGGTCACCAACCACTTCGGAACCTCCTCATCACATCATAAATCATTTCATTCGACATTAACATTTTTCGACTTCACGTTTTAGGGGGAAGATGTTATAGATCCATTTGGGCACATCACTCCCATCATCCAAATCAGTGTTTTAGGGCTCATCAAACCCTAATTTCAGTTGCTACATGCCCTAAACAAGTCAAACTTTTGAATGCCTCCTTCCCAGACAGTTTCATGGCTTGAAGACATCCTAAAATGACCTCTAGAGGGACTAGCGCAGGTAGGCCCATGCAAGGGTGTGCTACAGAGTAGTTAAATCCATGCCAGGGTGCTCTGCAGAGCACTTATGCCCTCTCTGACTTGTGTTGGGTGAGTTTGAGCAAACTTCACATAGGGTTTGGGGAATATTCTTATCTTCTAAATCCTTTTAGAAGATTCCCACACTTATCATCTCCTATGAGCTCGAAAATGGATGAGGAATGAGTTAAGATACCTCCTATCCTCTCATCCCTTCCTCCATGGAACTAATTCTAAGTATGGAGGGCCATTCAATACCCTCATTCATGACAAAAACTCCTCCATCTTCCTATAAATTGAGCACTCATCTAAGTGATCAAGGGGCTGGACTTTGATGCATTGTAAAGAGATAATGTTAGTTTGAGAATTGAGACTATTGTAAGTGTCATTATGTTGCCAGAATGTCATGCTTATGACGTGATGTGGATGGAACCAAAGCTGTAGGGGTGAATTCGAATCAGGCTTCATGGTTGTAATTCTTCCTTCTATTCAATAAAGTATTTACACATTTTTCCATATGCTTATCTTGACATATGATGCTTATATGTGTGAATGTATCTGGTTCCATTTACTTGTAATCAATAGATCTTTTTCTTTGATTGGTTCTCTATATTTTGTTGATGTTTACATGTACTTCTCAAGCGTGTTAAGTATGGGAAGGAGCGACAGGACTAATACAAAGGAGACAAGAGGAAAGCGAAAGTAAAAGTAGGTCCTCTCATTCTCTTTGTCTTATCTATTGTTTATAGAAAAAGGTTACAGTGCTTTAAACTGTCATTCTAGATATGGCTACTTATCTAGGGAATTAGTATTTATCTGTAGATACCAAATTCTTCATAACAACATTGGAAATATAATTTTATGTAGTTCAGGACTATTCTATGTTAGTTTAGTAGTAGGAATAGTTTTTTTCTTTCATTGTTTTGTTTTTATTTGATTTAATTTTTGCCTTGCTCCTATTCTATCTTTTAGTTTCTTTTCAGCAGTAGAATAACTTCCACATGAGATCATGTTTGGTTTCTAAAGCAAGTATGGTGAAGTTCACAAGTTATGCTCTTTTCAACGATTGGTTATCTATTTAGTCCGTATCTTTTCGTGAGTCTTGCATTCTTTTAGTCGATGATACTTTGATGGAAAACATGTTATTTCAGAGAAAACCATAGTGGAATAATGATGCTTGAACTTATAACTAGTATGGGCTAATCTAATAAGTCTTTTATTTTCGGTTAATCTTTGTCAGCTAAGTCGAGTAGAGTAAGGAGGGGAGTTAAAACTTAACAAGTGTGTCAGATCTATATATAAATATCCTTCTCTAAAGGGACAACCTCTTATGCTCTCAATAAGTCAAGATACCTCTTCTGCCTCATTAAATCAATAAGTACCTATGCACAGTTCTATGAAGAAAACAAAAAAAATAAAATAAAGGTGAAATAATAAAGGCTTCATGCGTAGAGGGTTGAAGCAAGCAACTTCGTCGGGATACTGTCTAGGCTCACTGGCAGCAGAGCAATGTTTGTGTTCCAAAAGTGACTTTGTCGGGGTACTGTTGAGGCCTACTGGGAGTGGAGTGACACTAGAGATGAAAAATCAGACTCTACCATTTATTTTCACTTGTGTATATATATACTCCTCATCCCCAATAAAAACAACTTAGTCTGACTTGGCCTAGTTAAGTGTGTTGTCGACGAAGAGAATGGTAGGGACTATATCTTTAATGCAAGCTAAGTAAAGAAGCTATGGTAATAGATGAGCTAAATAATAATTCCTGGAGAGTTAGACCTATTTTTCATGAGCAAGACCCATACAGAGAGTTGTAGTTCTCCTAGCGTGTCTCCAGTTATTGTAGCAGCTACAACCACCCTCCAAAATTTTTCCTATGATTTGATTTTGGAGCCTTCATTTCTATTGACATGATCTTACCTTTGAATTTTGTCAAGGATTTGTTGACAAGGTTAATCCTCTTTGCGGACAAAGATGATCCCTCTAGCCCAATGAGTGGGTCTAGGAATTGAAGTGACAATCAACTAGACATCTTCCTAGATTATAATTGAAAAGTAGAACGAGAGAGTTGACCTACCTCGCTCTGATGCTATTCCGATTTCCTTTGTCAAGATCATTGAACCGCTTGTGTCATTGACTTGTTCCTGCTTCTTTCATCACTTATGTACATGCACAAGTTATCAAGAGACAACAAAGCATGCCAAAACCAATAGCAAATCCAATAGTAACCTACTTAGTTGATCAAGGAATTCCAAGCTAATACATACATGAACATATATATTTTGGGAAGATGAACTAGAAGTTGTATATTATTTAAAGAATAAAGGGAAGATTAAAACCATAGCCTTGATGTTTAAAGGCTCTCCTCGAGTGGTAATCTAAGTCCAAGCCAAGAAACTCTCCAAACACTCCTTCTCCGATTCTAAGGAATAGCCTCTAAGCACAAGCTCAGCATAGGGGTACAAATGGACATAGATCAACCATTTGGGAATGGGAGAGGAGGAATTTATAGGTTGAGAAAGGGAGTTAGGACTCCTCCAAATATAGGATTAAGCCCACATCTCAAGGAGGTAGCTCATAGGGATGAGACCAAGAGGTCAAATTAAGAGGATTCGACCTCATCTATGCGAAACCACCTCCAGCGCGCCACTCTGGAAGCTTCTAAATCACGAAGCTTCTCATCCTCTTCAGGAAAAATTCCTTTTTGAGATCATTGTGGGTATGAAAGGGAACAGAGTGATGCCATCACTGGCTTAACATGGTGCAACGGGCGATCATCATTGTTTTGAGCTTCATAAGGGCAATGACCCTCATTTTAGGGTTTTAAGAGCTATTTCTTGAGGGAAATCTCCAGAGATTTTCCAAGAAAAGTTAAAGGAGGGATCTGAACTATATACATGGATGAGTATATTGTATAATGATCATGTTTCAGGCACTTGATGGTATGTCACAGGGAAGTGAAGGAGGCATGACAAAATACTGTGTAACAGATGCCCCCTAAAGCATGAAGGCAAAAAAAGGAGTGATGGATGAGATGCTTTATGAGCTTTTGGTAAGGATCAGGAATCGCATTGTCATGAGACCTGCAAATCAAGGAAGCATATACATATACATATCTTAGATCAAGACATGAATCCAAGACATGGACACAGCCATCTGGAAGATGAAGACTATATTAAAAGATCCATGGTATGGGCACTACCATCCAGATAACAAGGATTATCATAAATATAAAGTCTCACGGTATGGTTACAGCCATCCATATAGTAGAAACATGTGTACATTCATGAATGAAATATAACTCCATGCAACCTGAGTCATAACAGAAAAGACTCAGGGTTGTGCGCTCCATCCCGACCCAATCAATGTATGAATCCTGACATGCGAATAAAAGTGTTGAAATCAAACATGCTAGAAAACCACTTTGATTACTAGCCAATGATGTGGACTGTTAACAGGTACGAGAGAAACCACCAATAATGACAATGGCTCTTAAGGTATAATAGTACAATCTGTGAATGTGATAATGAAGTTGAGGTCGAACAGTCATGGAATCACCCGATCGAAAGCCAATAATGAAGACCTATCGTCGAATGCGAAGAACTGGCCATTAGGGAATGCTAGCTCTAAGGTACTAAAAGGGAGTTCCTAATTCATCTTCCTAGATAATGAGCTGAAGTCGACAGGAAGTGACTCATCGAAGGAGGGCAATGATGAATCCACCATCATTGACGTGAAACAAGGAATAAAGTGGAATAATATTCAGGACTGTAGTAATGACTCAAACAATGTATAGGTAAATAACTGCAGATTGGACTTCTCTTGAACATATTGGAGACATGACTCTGGAGTGTGGCAGCATCTGACTCAACATAGGAATAAAGGTAATGATGATAGTTTGGAAGAGTCAAATGAGAGGCAAAATGGATCATCCAAACCTGGGAGGACAAGTGACTGAATGAGGGTATCCCAAACCCGACACGAGAAAAGAAGAGTGTCATGTTCAAGAGCGACTGCTGCCTATACAAAGGATGTCTCATCTTCAGTTTTCCCCACTATTTCTAGTGATTACCCCAATTATTTTTATCACAAGCTTGAAGGGGATAGCATATTCTTGTCATGTAAGTTCATTCTTTGAATGAATCCGTCTTAGTAAGTGTTGCGAGCCCTAAGAAGGAGAAGCTCGATCTCATCATGGTGACGAGTCTTTCGTCACAAAGTTCTAATGAGCTCAACGTAAGAATAACTCGATATCTTTTTCATATTTATAGAGTTTGAAAAAGAAATAGAAAATAAAATTCCATCATGTCCCTTTTCGTAATTTGTCCCTCAAACCTGAAAAGGTAAAAAACAATATCCGAGGGAACCTCTTGACCATATCGACCAAGGTGTAAATTTTTCCTAAATAGTCAATCTCAACCTAAAAAAGGGGTAAGTATATACTGAGGTGACGTCAATTAATTTATTTTAACAATTTCAAAATGAAAAGTACTCGACAATCTTTTTAGTTTTTGAGAGTTGGAAAAGAGATGAAAGATGACTCCAGGGGGGTTCCTTTTTCGTTTGTTTAATGAGTCTAGAAAAGAGATAAAATAAAACTCCCAAAATTGGTCAATAATGATCATTGTTCAAATTCAAGGCACCTGTAATTGCACAGGAAACAAACCCATCACCGATATCAAGAGAAGATATTAAAATATTTGAAAAAATGACTTTCAAAACTTATAAATAGGTAAAAATAATTTCATTTTTTACCATTTTACCAAACTGAGCTTTGAAAGTGCTTTTTGTGCCCTAATTCTCTTGATTTTCCAGTGGTCACTGCGGGAATCCAAGGTATTGTTTCACAAACCTTCTGTGACAGGTAAGAACCTCATCCATGCTCTTGCATTTTATTACTTTTTTATGCATTTTTAACGGTGATTTTTATGCTAGAAAGGAGAATTTAAAAAATTTAGGGCACCGCCGACCATCATGGGTATGGTCATTGGCCCTGCAATGGTCATGCTTGAGCACAAAGGCTTGCATGATGCCATCTTACTGTTTGTAAAAATAGGCTTGACGACATCAAGGGCAGTTTTTAAATAAATAAAACTCTCTTTTAAGCAAAAAATGATGATTTTGATCCATGAAAAAGGCATTAATAAGTGTTTAAATGTTGTTTTGCACGAGAATATGGTCTTGGAGTGGAAAGAAAGAGGCCTTGAGGCTGAAGATAATCAAGAAGCTCAAGACCCTACATGCATTAATGCCCTGAGGGATTGTGGACTGCTAAAATTCTTGAGGACTGCAGGGTTAAGGGCTCAGGTGGAATTACTACGTTATATGATTAGCCTTTGGGATGTAGATCGAGAGATCTTCATTATAAAAGGGCAAGAATTGGAACTTGAGGAGATGGAAATCTATTTCATCATGGGATTATCTCGTCGAGGAGAAGGAGTTCAACTCTTTGGGTCTCACCCAGGAGGCGAGAGTAGAAGGAGTCTAGTCTAGAGATATTGTCCTAGTGTAGAAATAACCAACGGAGGTAAGGTGAAGATAGAAACAATCATTAACAACCTCTTCTTGAGAACTATTTTTTTCACCATGGCACGTGTGTCTAGCACACAAGCCTTGCATGATGCTTCAAAGTCTCAGTTCCAATATTCTATCGCATGTTTGACCCCCATCGTCTTCAATTGGTGTGGAGGCGTTTTGGCAAACATGAAGTGACAATTGACCAAGGGTAAGCATGGACACCTGAAGAAATTCAGGTTCAGTTGTATACTGGTGAACTTCTTTTTGGAGCAAGTTCCCCTCTTCTGGTATCAGTGGGAAGAAGTACCACATCCTGCCCCCAGAGATCAGAGACTCGTGAGATGGAGCCAACTCATGCCTCGAGAAGGCACATGTCAACATATGCATTATCCACCACATTTCTTCACTTGGCTTGAATGCTAACTACTTGTGGTAGATGACTATGCTTATGTTGGCACAGATTTCATGTGGGATCCAGATCTACCTCTGCCACTAGGCGAATAGTGGACCGATACTGGTAAAAACTTATTTTTTGGATGTTTTCAAGTTTTATGATTCTTATAAAAGTTTAAACTGAGACTCAAATTATGATAAATGTGCAGATGTGGGACCAAAGAGACTACCAAGCATGTCACCAATAACACGACAAGATGCTCACCCGATAGTGTGTGCGAACTACGAGGAAGGCATTGACCCCTTGGATGATATGGAGTGCAATATGGAGGCAATAAATCGAGGGGTTCCAGATTATGCCACTATCAATGATGTTCCACTACGTTGGCAGAGACACACTATGGGAGTCTCTGCGATACTATGTCGGCTTCTAGGGTGAGTGATCAGGACGGTCTCGTGCTATCATGAGCACTGTACAGTTTGATAGTTTATATAGGTCTTTTACACATTTTGTAGGCTTTGAAAGCCAAGTGTCTCAGGACACTCTATTTTATTGGTTAATGTATTTAAATTACGTGGAATATGTTGATATGTAATGTGATCAAAATTTCTTTATAGTAATCTAACACGTAGATACATACACAATATTTGTTGATTTCTCACGAGTAATGATTGTTTAATTGTAACACACTGAGCTGCGAATCCAATTTGACAACTAAATCCCTGATGCCAAGAGAAACTTCCTCTGACAAGAGTTCAATAACTGCACTATATTCAACAATATTATTGCTTGTTCAACCAAGGTAGATACCCTGTAAATTAATCAGCTCGCCATTAGGGCCATAGAGTACCCATGCTACAGAAGAGAGGTTCCGTGTGCTATGACAAGCACCATCAACAAAACTAACGTAATGACTTGATGACATCACAAACCGAGTGAAACTCAGGGTAGGAAGAAAAACATATGTCTACAAAGGAAGCCAACACACCAAAAATAAAAAATGCACACTAATGAATTAACAGACTAATGTACAAAAGTTATTACACAAATTTCACGCATAATACTTTTTAAGATACAACCCATTACAGGGTTGTGACAATGAATTTCCCTCATAATAACATAGATCATATGCACCTTTCTGTAAGACACGCTTGATGATGTAGGGCCCATGCCACATTGGTTTGAACTTTCCTGCCCCCAATTTGTTGTTGGCTTGATCGTAAAGAAGGACCAAGTCGCCTTCAGCAAAAGTGTGAGGAGAAATGGTTTGGTCAAAATTAGCTTTGACTCACTTCTTTTGACCTTCCATGACCATTGCAGCAATGCGATGAGTCTCGTCAAGTCTCTCAAGATACAGTAGTCACTCCTCTTTAGGCAAGGTATTCGAAAGAAGTTCGATAGCTAGCTTAAGCGAAGGGATTTTGCATTCGATTGGAAAAGTTGCCTCTAGACTGTACACCAGCTGAAACAGAGTGAATTGAGTGGCCTTCTTAGCAGAATTTCTGTAAGCCCAAAGAGCTCAGAACATCATTAAATGCCAATCCTTTATGTGCTTACCAACAGTACCTTGAAGCATAGTAATAAAAAATTTATTGACTGCTTCAACCCGACCATTAGCCTAAGGATAATAAGAGTTGAGCTATCATGTCGAAGGCCCAACTTAGTAGTTAGATCTGCCATCATGTGCTCACGAAAATGTGATCCATGGTCAGTCACGATAGCTTGAGGGACACCAAAAAGTGCTATGACATGGTTAAAAAGGAACTGAGCAGCAATAATACTGTCAGCATTGTATGCAAGCATTACCTCGACCTATTTCATAAAATAGTCGACAACGACAATGATATAACCATCCCCCCTGGTCGAGCGAGGGTTACATATCATAAAATCAATGCCCCATTTGGAAAATGGGCCAACGATAATTACTGGGTGTAGGGGTGCGAGTGGGGCAAGCTGCTTGCGGTTGAAAATATGGCATTCGTGGCATTTTTGGATAGGTAGAATGCAATATTTAAAGATATAATGCTGTAATAACCACCACAAAGGATTTTCTAAGCACTAGAATATCCAGACATATGACCACCACAGCCACTAAAGTGGCAATCATTTAAGACCCGTTCAGCCTCTTCAAGCGTGAGACATCTGTGAAGAACATAGTCCACACCGACCTGATACAATGTATCACCGAGGATCCAATAGGGTTGGGACTAATGCCAAATAAGGCATTGGTCAGATCGGGACATCTAATATCGGAAAGTCTGGGTTTGGAGATAAACAATAATGTCTCCATACCATGGGTCAAGAGCGCTGATCAGAAACATAGTTTCATTGGCTATCTTCTCAGTTAAATCATTTGGAGTACTTGCAGATGGAAGAGAAAAGATTAACTCAACAAAGACAAGCAATTTCTTTGATTTGGCAACAACAAATTCCAAATCAAACTCCTGCAGGATCACGATCCATTTGGAGTATTCCCCCCCATTAACTAGAGAGTCAATATATATTGCATGGGGTTGCAATCAGAAATCATGGTGCTTTTATGTAAAAGGATATAGTGTCGAAACCTTTGGACAACATGAACTGCCGCCAAGGCAAGCTTCTCGACATGAGCATATCGAGAATCAGTATCAAGAAGATTCTAACTTAGATAATAAACCACGTTCTCATTACCATCATTATCATCCTAAACTAACACCATAGCAATAGTGATATTAGTTACAACCAAATACAGAAGGTAATCACAGCAATAATCGGGGGGATGCAGTAAAGGAGCATTAATCACTGCGTTCTTTAAAGCATCAAAGGATTCCTAGGCAACTTCATCCCAAATAAAAGGGACCCCTTCTTGAGTAAGCAAGTAAAACCTTTGGCAAGTTCGATGTAATTAGGGACAAATCGACGGAGAAAATTAGCTTTTCCTTGCAGGCTCTACAATTGTAGTAATGACATGGGGGGGGGGGGGGAGGGGGGTAAATTGACTATGGCCTCAACTTTCAAAGGATCAATCCTGATACCTTCAAGAGACACCACAAAACCTAAGAGCCGGCTAGACTCGATGTGAAATGCACACTTGTGTAGATTGAGACGGACATTGTAATGCTGACATCGTAAAATGATGGCTCTTCGGTGATCTGGATCATCATGAAGTTTAGCCGAATGAGCTGGTAAGTCGTCGAGGTATGGCTGAACAATGTGTCGAATATCATGAAATACATAAGACATTGCTCGTTGGAAGGTAGCGCCAACATTCTTAAAACCGAAAGGAATCTTTTTGTAAGAGAAAGTACCCCAGGTATAGATAAAGGCCATTTTATGCTGATCGATAGGTGAAATGTTAATCTAGTTATAGCTTGAAAAACCGTCCATGAACAAAAAAATCTCACTCCCAGCGCATTCGTCAATGATTTTGTCGATAAAGGGAGTAGGATAATTATCCTTAGGACACACATGATTGATATCATGGTAATCAACACAAACACGTATTATGCCCTGATTTTTTGCAACAGGGATGATATTGGATACCCAATCCATCAATGGAATAGGATAAATGAAACCTGCTTTCAAAGGATTCTCTACTTCTACTTTGATAGCAGCAACCTTTAGAGGGTGCACAAGGTGAATCCATTGTCGAAAAAGCTTAGCACAGGGTAAGTTGGAATCTCATGCACCACTATGGCTAGATCCATACCAGGTATTTCCTCGTATGACCAAGTGGAAAACATCTCGGAATCCTTTAAAAATCTGAGTATAAATCCTAAACTCATTTGGACAACGGGAAACCCCAATATGAATGTTCTCGACAATTCTGGGTTTAACAGAAATCTCAAGAGGCATTATAGCAATGATGTTTCCCATATTACCCTCTAGCAAGAGTTCATGCACCAGGATAGGTTTCTGAAGTGGAGGTGTAGGAGAATGACAAATAGAGACTTGAAGACAGGAAGGAATCTCATCGAGGCTAGCAAGAAAAGAAGAACGATGATGTAGACCATTCCATGGAATTTCATCTAGAGACATGACCTCAACAACACTCTCATCAGTGGGGAATGTCTCGTTCAAAGGATCCAAAGAATCCCAAGAAGTAAGCCAAGGAGATGGAGCGTAAGTTTCCATGTTCATACTGAAGACAGTACGACTTTCTAAAGCGGCCATCGAAGCTAAGACAATTTCTTGATAATTTATCTCCAATGGACTTAAAGGCATAACATCACCATATGAGTCAATTTGATCATCGATAGGGATAATCCAAGGATCCTTAGAGCCCGAGATCATATTGACTGAATGAACATTCAAAGGTGGGATAAAGACAGTACCCATTAAAGCAGAGTCTTTGAAGAGACCTACTCCCACACTCTCATAAGGAATCTCAGTATTTCCCACGTAAGGAACATTGTCATTTGGTGAACCAGAAGAAAAGTAGGAAAGTCGATCAACCGTGACAATTTTTCCTTCATGAGGAAAACGAAGTACGCAGAACAAAGAAGACACCACACAAAACATGGCGTGATTCCAGCTTTGCCCAAGAAGAAGGTTGTAGTTGAGATTGGCATCTACAACTTCTACTTCTAATTCAACATTCTTTCCTTTTAATGTAATCAACAAGTTTGTGAGAATACGTTATGGATGTGAATCTCTGCCAATCAAGGCTGCCAAGGTATTAGGAGACTAGTTAAGAGAGGGGGAGACAATGGCTTTCCAACACGAAACTGACATGATGCAGGTAGAGGCACCTTCATCAATAACTGTTCAATGAATATTATTTCCTTTGATAAGGACATGTATCAGAAATGGATTCTGATGAGGAAGACAAGGCACATGATTCTCTAGATTGAAAGTAATCAAACTCGAATCAGAAGGATCGATAGCACCTATAACAGACAATAGTGACTTCCATTGCATTGGCCAGGATTGAAGAACCTCTAAGGCAGACATCACCAAAGGTGCCTGAGCTAAATCCTCAACAATATTGTAATGTTGCGTAGCTTTGGCATTCATATTGAAAGATGACTTTTGAAGAACACCTTTGGGAGGTGTTGAGATGATGGACTCACTGTTAGGGCGCTCGACATGGAGCGGACTTGAACTGGATGAATTAGAAGTATAAGGAGTATCGGTGGCTTATTTATCCATCGTCTGCTTAGATGTGGCTTGATAGTCCTTAGTTCGAGTAATGATCGAGGTAGGTGATGAACCTTGCACCATAACACTTTGGAACGTGAAGAAGCAGAAGACTGAGGTTGGTCTACCAACTGGGTCTGCTATGATGGAAAGGGTTCTTTTAAGAGAGTCAGAGTCCATTTTAGCAAGCGACTAACTTGATATTATCGGGGACAATCCTTAGTGTAATGAGCCTTCTCATAGATGAGGCAAGGATATTTTGGCTTTCTTCGAGAAGCATCATCAATAGAAGATTTAGGAGGGTCTTGTTTTGGGGGCATCGGCTTTGGCTTTACCTTTGCCCTTGTTTTTACCTTTAGAGGTGTTATCTACTGCGGTAGACTAGACAACATGTACCTTAGAGGTTTTACTAGGACAGGATGAATTTTTGGAGGGATTATTGGAACCAATGTTCGAGACATATTTATGCTTCGAAGACACTTTCACGGGAGTCTGAGACACGGAAACAATCACACCATCAACAGGTGGTGTATCCGTGGACTTCAATGTTGTTAGATCCGATGATGGTCTCAGAACATTAGGTAACATCTCATGCAATGTGCCAAATTGTGAATAGACCAAGTCTAAATACTAGGCACGGGTGATAGCTTACTTTTGAGTAACACATCCACCCATAGCTATGTCCTTAGAAATTTCACTGACGAATGATTTTGTGAACCATTCTATCAACAACTCATTAACAATCTCAAACTTAATGAGGTGACACTGACATCTCCATTCATGGATATGATTTGAAATATGGATCCCAGTGTCTTTCTTAAGGGACGTAAGCTAAGGAGTGTTAGTTTCATACTGAACTGGCAATTGGAAATGAGTGAGGAAAGCCATAGTGAGAGAGTTGAAATCACTGTAGGTACCTTGAGGAAATTCGATGTACCACTTAGTAGCAACACTTGTGAGAGTTCTTTGAAAAAATCGAAGATGGATAGAATCATCAACATATGAGTTGGAAGAGCATCAAAGGTGATATGTCATCAGGTGGGCTTGTCGATCCTCCTTTTCCTTTCGCTCGAATTTGGGGCAATCGCTCGAAATTTTTGTCGGAATTGGAGACTAGTAAGGTGAATGAAGAATGGTATCATTCGTGATCCTGGAGACATTAGGTAGCTCCAACGTAGCCAAGAAAGGAAATTGCATGTTAAATGGCATATAGGGCTTTTGAGGAGATCCGAACTACAGAGTCCATCCTTTTTGGTAAGGATTTTGCCCCCACAGTGGAGGATTTTGTCCATATCGAACCTAGTTTTGTCCCCACTGAGGGTTACCTTTCTCGTAAGGAGCATTTGATCCAGGGTAGGCTTGATACTGCCCTACCATAGGCCGCTGATAAGAATTGTAGACAGTGTATGGGTTATAAGGTTGTTGAACCTGTTGACCTTGGATGTAAGGAGATTGACACTGCTGCTGTAGGGGTTTATCTTGACCTTGTAAAGGCTGACCTTGTTGATACGCATATAAATCTTGTTGTTGCCAAGGTTGACCTTGTTGCTGCAAAGGCTGACTTTGATGCTATAAAGGTTTACCTTGTTTCTGCAAAGGTTGGCTTTGCGAGGACAAAGGTTGGGAGGACTGCTGAAAAAATTGTGTCTAAGACTGCAAAGGTTGTTGCGACTGTGGCAAAGGTTGCCCTTGCTACTGTAGCATTTTCCCTTGCTGCTGCAATGCTTGCCCTTGCTGGTGCAAGGATTTCCCTTGCTTCTATGAAGGTTTCCCTTGCTACTGCGAAGGTTGTCCTTGTTACTGTAATGTTAGCTGAACAGTTCCTAGGTTTATATGCTAAGAGTATTGATAATTCCCGAATTGGATCTAGCCATATCCACCAGGAATAGTGGATTGACCTGGTTGAACATAAGGTCCATCTTGCAGAATTTAAGGTGGATTAGCCAAGGCTTATGAACCATATGGGACATAAGTCAATTAGAGTGGGACCTGAGCCATGTAAGGATGTTGATATTGGACGTTACACGACCCGGACGGACCAACAGGATTAGGAATAATGCCATAAAAAGGTTGATTCACTCCAACCATGTGAGTTTGTAATCCACTCAAATTGGTTTCACTTGACATAAAAGGAGTATTTGGATCTTGCCCCCCAAGCGGTGGCAAACGCTGTCCACTCGATGGAGGGATAGAAGAACTGACCGAGACCTGACCTGAGATAGTCAGTTGAACCAGAAGAGTCAGCTGAAACGATGAAACAAGTTGAGACGGAATGGTAGGTTGAAGAGGAACTGAAGTGACTGCAGTTTGTACAATGGTTCAAGAGGTCACGTTCGGAATGAATGGACCTGATATAGGCATAGAATTGGAAGACCAGATGGGGTTCTGATACAATGATGAGGCACTAGGAGTGCCTGAAGCTAATTGAGCTAAAGTGGTATAGCCATGTGGCAACATGGGTCCACTAATTTCAAGATAGGAGAGAGACGAGACTCTTCCTGTATAAGGAAAGCCTTCTGGAGGGAATTCATATCCCTGCTCATCATCCATGGGAGGGTTTTGGCTAGCAAAAACTTCCAAATGACCCAGAGAGGAGATTGGGATCTCACTTTCTAACTCCATAGATGGAGACAATTGGCGATGAGGAACCTGAGATGTACGAGGAGATAACTTAAAAGGAATACCATGACAATTGTATGGACTGTAAGGATGCTAAGGAGATATCACAATAGGATCGAACAATGGATTCGAAGAATAGACAACCAGCGCTTGCAAACTTTCAGGAGTCTGCAGACTCTCGGGGGTCTGAATAGGATTATTAGAGGAATCCAGATTAGATTCTTGAGGTGACCACGAATCTAATGGAGGCAGAAAAGAAGACAAAGGTTGGATACTCAGAACAATTCCAAGTTCAAAACCTTGATCCTCAAGTGATTGAGGAAGTTCCGGATGAACTCCACGGGAGGACCCTTCAGTATTAGAAAATGAATGTGAACTATGAGATGGATTCAATGATTCAACCATGATGACTTCCCCTTAACACCAAAAGGAAAGAAAATTCGTTTAAGGCTTTAACAATCTTGAAATTAACAAGGAATTACTCAATTTAGGTCTAAGAAGAAACTACTTGGGATCAACATGTTTATCGTGGGCAGTTATATTTTAGAAACAAAAACATTGCCTTTTAATCTTTTAAGAGTCGAGAAAAGGGTGAAAAGGTGACTCTAGTCACTTTCAATAGTTTTGCAATCTTGAAAGGACAAGTTGCTTGATGATCTTTTTGTGATCTTGAAAGGACAAGGCGAATCAAGGTAAAAGGAGTACCAAGTAATCGTAAACTACAATATACACCTTAAAAAATAAATTTACCAAGGACTTGACATACGTGCAAGCAATCTCCCCGAATGCTGTGTTCAGTGTATCGTGTTTATAGGGTGGCAAACTCGGCTTCCTATGGATAAAGGTTTACAACCTATGGGGGTATCCCTTTATATTCACGATGGTACTGGGAGCACAAGTTTGTGCTAGCATTGCCTAATGCCAAAGTGAACGACATCTGCTAAGTTTAAAGATGCCAGAACACATCTCTAAATTAGACCACTAGATATAAATGTTAACATTTCAAATGCTCCTTAGATTAATTGATACATTTCAAAGTTGATCTTGTAATTATGTTTCAATTTCAAGGCCTTAACAATGTTACCTATTCCTAAAATGCAAACTAGATGATGAAATGAAATCCTTCATTTCGATGAAAGCTATCTATGTAGGGAAGAAGATCACTCAAATCATGCATCAAACAAAATGAAAAAGTGCATCCATGACAATCTTCAAATGCTAAATGCAAAATATGAAATCTAATCTTTCATATGATAAGCAAATACAATGCCAAAACAAATCTTAAAGAAAAAATTCCTTAAGATATATTAATGATTTTTTATCTTTTTTAAAATGCAATTAATGTAATCTAGTGCAAAGTAAAAAAGAATGCAAGCAAGCCAACAAATATGAAAATATCTTTCACATCAATGATTTGAATGAAACTCAAAATGCTTCGAAAACTATGAAAATAATAATGCTTTCACTTTTCGAAACACAAAAACTTCAAAATAAAACATATCCTTTTGATTCCAATGAGACAATCGATTTGTAATCTATCATTCGTTAAACGAAGCTTAAGTGACTTTCATAATATCCACTAATGAAAACAACTTAAGGCACCAGAACAAAAAAGTGATTTGAAAAGTATGTCTAAACACACAAAGACTCTTTAACACAGGCAATTGATCTCTGATTTCTGATGAGAATACCAACGAGCGGACAAAGGTTGACCTAGAAGACCTAGAACCCTAAAAGGCTAATCAAACTTCAAGCACACTCAAACCAAGTTAAAGGAAAATTGCAATCAGAAAATGAAATATTCAATGAAGAACACATAGGTAAATCACAGGGAGAAGGCAAATAGAACTAAAAATAAGAAAGAAAACCCTAAATTTCTTAATTTTCTGCAATCATCGCACCTGTGAGAAGGAAAGTAGTGATCATTGCTACTATAGCTAGCAAACCTGCGATATCATCGCGACTATCAAGGCCAAACCCACAATGGTTGAGGAAAAAAAAAAACTCAAAATCTTCAAGAACAGTTCAAATTAACAACCTTCAGACATCTACCAGAAAGTAAAAATGATTACAGACAAGCAATGAAGTCTAAAACTCAATGGTTGATCAAACTTGTCAAAAGACAAAGTGAGGGAAGGGAAGGAAAGGGTCATAGGCCCCCCATTGGAGTCACCATTTTGTTGACAAGGTTAATCCTCTCTGTGGACAGAGACGGTCCCTCTAGCCCAATGAGTGGGTCTAGCAACTGAAGTGATAATCAACTAGACATCTTCCTAGATTATAATTGAAAAGTAGAATGAGAGAGATGACCTACCTCACTCTGATGCTATTCTGATTTCCTTTGTCGATATCCTCGAACCACTTGTGTCAGGGACTTCTTATTGCTTATTTCAGTGCTTATGTACATGCACAAGTGATCAAGAGACAACAAAGCATGCCAAAACCAATAGCAAATCCAATAGTAACCTACTTAGCTGATCAAGGAATGCCAAGCTAATACATACATGAACATATATATATTTTGGGAAGATGAACCAACAATTGTATATTATTTAAAGAATAAAGGGAATCTTACAACCATAGCCTTGATGTTGAAAGGCTCTCCTTGAGTGGTAATTTCAAGCCAAGAAACTCTCCAAACACTCCTTCTCCAAGTCTAAGGAATAGCCTCTAAGCACAAGCTCAGCATAGGGGTGCAAATGGACATAGATAAACCATTTGGGAATGGGAGAGGAGGAATTTATAGCCTGAGAGAGGGAGTCAGGACTCATCCAAATATAGGATTAGGCCCACATCTCAAGGAGGTAGCTCATAGGGATGAGACCAAGAGGTCAAATTGAGAGGATTCGACCTCATCTATGCGAAACCACCTACAGGTCACCGCTCTGGAAGCTTCTAGATCACGAAGCTTCTCATCCTCTTTGGGAAAGATTCTTTGTTGAGACCATCACAGGTATGAAAGAGAATAGAGAGATGCCATTGTTAGCTTAACATGGTGCAACAAGCGATCATTACAGCTATGAGATTCATAAGGGTGATGACCCTCATTTTAGGGTTTTAAGAGCTATTTCTTTAGGGAAAGCTCCAGAGATTTTCCAAGCAAAGTTAAAGGAGGGATCTGAACTTTATACATGGATGAGTATACTATATAATGATCATGTTTTAGGCACTTGAGGGTATGTCACAGGGAAGTGCAGGAGGCATGACAAAATACTATGTAAGAGGATTCAGGGTTTGATCAAGGCTTGTCTTTTTATGTTGTGCTTGTGTTTTCTTGTTTTCATACTTAAATGGTCTTTTTAAGTCACAAGCAGCCCTCTAACTTGATGATCTAGGTGGTTCCAGAGACACACACAGGACAAAGAGGGCTTATGGAAGCTCAAAGATCAAAGTGATTAGAATTCTTTTGAACTAATACTAGAGCGTAGATCTTGTCGTCCTGATCGTGGCAGTGTTGATGGTTTGTCAATCCGAGCTTGTATGAGGGAGAACGAGCCAGTTAAATTTTTGGTCAAAGTTGGGCTATTGGCCAGGTTTAAGTGTCCTACAATTTGACCAGCCCCGAGGCATGAAACCTAGCTCCTGAAAGCAGGCAAACTTGTTCAATCATTAATTTGTCTAATATCCCCTATATTAGACAAAATAAAAAAAATGCCTATTTAACAGAAGAATATATATATATATATAGATATGTATAAGGTGGCAGTCCACCACCCCCGCCACCCTCTCCATCCCCAAACTATATCACAATAAAAAAAAACAAATTTTATTTATGGGCCGATGGGCCATGACCCCTACCGGCCTCCCTCAACCTTACAAACCAAATTTAACATTAATTTAGGTTAGCGACCATTACCCCGCCGAACCCTCCCTCACCACAAAACACCATACATTGGACTATATGGGGTGGACGGGCCACCTTCGATGGACCCGGACCACACCCCCAAACCAACACACTATTAAATGCCATATGTTAATGTGAGGCCGATGAGGATCGAACCCACCCGGCCCATGTGGGACAACCCCCATCGGGCAGCCCCATAAGGTGGCATACAACCAACCAAACATGCCACATTAAATACACTCCCATTTAATACAACGACCAATCCAAATTTAATACATGTTGCAGAGGTTTGGGGGCGGGCTGCCCAATGCAGACTCGACCCCCAGAACAAATATATTTGCGGTTTTGTAAAACAAAAGGCATGTAAATATGGAGGGGTCAGGGTTTGACCACCCAACCTCCTCCTCATAATGCGTGATTTTTACCACTGTGCCAACCAACTTTGTTGTCAACTCAACCCAAAAATTTATATAAAACCTCATTTGTCAGTGCGCCCGAAAGCATGGAGGAGCCAAGAGTGCACACGGAAATCGAGGCAGGTGTCATCTTTCAACGTGTGAGTAATCATTCCATGAGATTCAATGCTGTGAGATTGATGGTATGGCCAGCTTCAACAATTTGACATCCTTTTCTTCAGATGGTCCCAGGATGTGAGGTATATGCAGTATGTTCATGTACATCTTTTGCTATGAGATGCATTGTGCTGCACATCCCTGTTTGATGTGGGATCTTGTTTCTTACTTGTCTCATGATTACTACTTGATGTGATGCGGAATCATTTGTTGGATGTACTTGTTGTCATGATTCATCATGTCTTGTCTGAGATCCCTTTGTTGTTATGTTGATGGGATACTCATGTGTCGCCATGTATGTGTGCATTAAGATCCCTTTTATGCCATGTTGACGGGATGCTCATTATCATCATGCATGAGTTTAGGTCATACTGATAGGAGTCCTTTTTGAATGAGAGTTCCTGTAGGGGAACATCTCTTGGAGCCACTCTTGCATGAGGGCATTTTCCTTGTATGATAGCGATGCCACCTCTTATGTACATCATCACTATTGACAACACTTAATGCAATAGCCTACACCATCTTGACACCAAGGCTCGGAGACATAGTCCCTCCTGGATGATCTTCGTTATCAACGTCTTGTATTTTTATGTTGTTGATGATTGTCATGTTCCTTCTTCTTTACAACATGCATTTATGTTCCTTTATGCTATTTTAATTGCAATTATAATCACATCACGAAAGTAAAAGATCTTGGTTAAATATGGGAGTTGAGGTAACTCAGATCAGGTTTGGTATCAGAGCGGTCTTTGCATGGATGTGAATTGCAAGTGTGAACAATGGAACATGCAGCAATAGAGGATGAAAAAGAGATGTACGAGACCATGCTCAAAATTTCCAAAAGGGTGGAAATAATGTATGAAGCTCTACAAAAAGAGACAGAGGAAAAGGAGCGATTGCAGCTTCAGTTGCAAGCCATAGAAGAGGCCTAGAAGAACTAAAGCACTAAAACCAAAATATTCAAACAAAGAACGCTGAATTGAAGATGCTTCTACATGAAGAGAAAGAGGAAAAACAAAGTTTGCTACGATAGTTGCAAGCTAAGGACAAGGCCTTGGAAAAGTTGCAGTGTGACCCATGTGAGGTAAAAATTAGTTCTCTGAATTCATGTATGTATCCTGACGAGGATTTCACTGTTTTTGAAAATCATACCACAGTAATTGGCTACAAACTATTGAAGAAAATGGGTATGAAGGAAAAGGCTTGGGCATTAGTGGCCAAGGCATTGTCAATTCCATCAAAGTAGAAGAATTACCCCATCAGGCAGGACTTGGGTATGTCAGGAAAGAAGTTGGGGAATGCGCTGAGACAGCTAATGAACCACCAACAACAGATGATGAGAAGCCCTCATCTGTTCTTTCTAAATCGACATAGGAAGGAAAAGATGTTGATTTCCTTTCGGTTTTGTCTTCACATAGTATGATTTTTGTTGGAGATGTGCAGATAGCAATTACAGGGACAAACATGAGGCTCCTTACTAGGATGAGGTACAAGGAGGAAAAAGAACTTGGTGTTAATAACCAAGGCATAGCTCAACCATTAGAGGTTGTGCAAGGACCTCAATTTGTAGGCTTGAGATACATCGAGGGAGAATGCTCGAAGGTGTCAGATTCTTTTGAGATGTCATCGAAATCGTCAAGGAAAGAGAATGATGGGAACACATCCCCATCATCCCATGGTAGTTCGCATTGCAGGGAGAGAGCTGAGGCAAGCTCTTATCACCATAATGACACCAGAGGTAGCAAGGAAAGGTATAACCACTCTCGATATTCGAATGTTCATTTCAGTTATAATCATGTTGTTAAAGATGAACGTAAATCATGGAATCGAAAAACATGTACATTTTGTGGATTACATAACCATACATTTTCTAAGTGTTGAAAATAATAGCAGTGCACAAAAGGATGAGGCGTGAAAGACCCTCTCAGCAACAAGTAAAGAAGATTTGGAGGAAGAAGACCTATTGCAATCATTGCGATAGAAGTGGCCATCAAAGAGCCAAATGTTGGAGGCTCCATCTAGAGCAATGCCTTAAAGACGAAATGTCAGTGCATGAACCAGGTGAAACAGTCGTTCGACAAGAAAAACCACCACAGGGGGGTGACCCATTCATAGCGATAAGTGAAAAATGGTTTTTAGATATGTTAGCTTGTCATGTCATGATTTTGTAAATCATTTGTTGCATTTTAAAATGTAAAATTGATGATGTGTTTTCCATCACTTGTTCAACAATAATGATGTCTGGTCTTATTTTGAGTTACATGATAAACTGTGAAAGTGATGTCATGTTTCCATCACTTGTCAAAACAAAAATATTGTTTGGCCTTATTGTTGTAAATCATGTGTTGTAGTGATGATGTGTTTTCCATCACTTGTTGAAGCAACAATGATATGTTGACCTTGTTTCATAGCTAGGGTATCGTTTCCATTTTGATGTAAACTTGACCATCGAGTATGGGATGCTTGGGTCATTAGTTGGTCATGTAAGACAAGCATGTAATTTACAAAAATAGTGTACTATAGGTTGTAGAGGTTGCAGGTGTCAGCTCAATGCTTAAGGCTCCGAAGAACAAAGGTGAAGGAGATGGAAGCGAGACCTTTTCATGGATTCTTGTGATGCAGACAAGGTACAAAGAAGATGTAGATTATTTTTCATGCTTTTGGAGGACCAAAAGCTCCTTAGTGGGGAGGATTGATCCAAGTGGCTCTAGAGACACACAGGACAAATAGGGCTTATGGAAGCTTGAAAATCAATGTGATCAGAATGATTTCGAAGCAATACCAAAGCATAGATCTTGTCATACTGATTGCGACAATGTGAAAAATTCATCAATCTGAGCTTGTATGAGGGAGAACAATCCAGTCAAAGTTTTGGTCAAAGTTGGGTTGTGGGCCAGGTTTAAGTGTCCTACAATTTGACCCGCCCCGGGGCATGAAACGTAGCTCCTGAAAGCGAGCGAATTTGTTGGATTGTTAGTTTGTCTAATATCCCCTATATTAGACAAAAAAAATGTCTATTTAAAAGAAAAATAATATATATATATATGAGGTGGCGGGCCACCAGCCCTACCACCACCAAACTATATCACAATAAATAAAAAACAAATTTTATTTATGGTTTGACAGGCCATGACCCCCGTTGATCCTCTCTCAACCTTACAAACCAAAATTTAATGTTAATTTGGGTCGGTGACCATTACCACGCCGAACCCTCCCTCACCACTGCACACAATACATTAGACTATATGGGGTGGGTGGGCCACCTCCAGTGGACCCAGCCCACACCCCCAAACCAACCCACTATTAAATTCCATACGTTAATGTGAGGCTAGTGGGGATTGAACCCGCCTGGCTCATGTGGGTTGGCCCCCACCAGGCTGCCCCATAAGGTGGCACACAACCAACCAAATGCGCCACATTAAATACAACCCCATTTAATACAACAACCAGTCCAAATTTAATACATGTTGCGGAGGTTATGGGGCGAGCCGCCCAATGTGGCCCTGACCCCCAAAACAAATATATTTGTGAAGGAATTTAGACTTCTGTGATCCATAATCTTGTTTAGAGAAATTTTTTTGACAAAATCACATATAAAAAATCATTTGTCGACGTGTTTCGAACCAACCACACTGGTTGGTTCGAAACGCGTCGACAAATGATTTTTTATATGTGATTTTGCCGAAAAATTTTCTCTAAACAAATATATTTGTGGTTTTGTAAAACAAAAGGCATGTAAATATGGAGGGGTTGGGGTTTTACCACCCAACCTCCTCCTCATAATGTGGGATTTTTAACATTGTGCCAACCATCTTTTGTTGACAACTCCACCCAAAAATTTATATAAAACCTCATTTGTCAGTGCGCCCAGAAGCATGGAGGAGCCAAGAGTTCACACGTGGATCAAGGAATATTATTTAATTAATTTTTAATGTAGGGTGGAACCATGAACCTGGGAATAACATAGGTGGAACCATGAACATGGGAATAACACAAGCAAAACAATGATTGGGCAAAATTCTCAGGAGGGTGAAATTTTTGCAATTTCCAAATTGGACAAATTTTATGTTGATATTACACCTCTTAGCGACACAAACTTAATGGCGCAGTCAGTTTCCTGATCTGAGAAGTAGATCTTCAAATGACCCGAAGGAAGGTAGCTTTAAGGAATCTAGGGGGGATCTAAAAGATTCATTAAGCTCCAGATTTTCACTTTCTCAGAATTTAGAAATTTGACAGTCGATTTTCCACTATTCGACGCCACAAATATGATGGTGCATTCAGATTTTCCATTTAATCATTTCAGTTTTCAGCCACTTTTCAAAGTGGAGTGCAGGTGTCAGCGTTCAACTTGTGAGCAGTCATTCCATGAGATTCGACGCTGCAAGATTGATGGTATGGCCAGCGTCAACAGTTTGACATCCTTTTCTTTATATGGTCCCAAGATGTGAGGTATATGCAGTATTTTCATGTACTTCTTTTGCTATGATATTTATTGTGTTGCACAGATCCTTGTTTGATGTTTGATGTGGGATCTTGTTTCTTACTTATCTCATGATTCCGGCTTGATGTGATGCGGAATCATTTGTGGGATGTACTTTTTGTTATGATTCGTCATGTCTTGTTTGAGATCCCTTTGTTCTTATGTTGATGGGATACTCATGTGTCGCCATGTATGTGTGCGTTGAGATCCCTTTTATGCCATGTTGGTGGGATGCTCATTATCATCATGCATGAGTTTAGGTCATATTGATAGGAGTCCTTTTTGAATGAGAGTTCCTGTAGGGGAACATCTCTTGTACCCACTCCTGCATGAGGGAATTTTCCTTGTATGATAGTGACGTCACCTCTTATGTATATCATCACTATTGATAGTTCTTAATGCAGTGGCCTACACCATCTTGACACCAGGGCTCAGAGACATAGTCCCTCTAGGATGAACTTCGTTATCAACGTCTTGTATTTTTATGTTGTTGATGATTGTCTTGTTCCTTATTATTTACAAAATGCATTTATGTTCCTTTATGCTATTTTAATTGCAATTATAATCACATCACAAAAGTAAAAGGTATTGGTTAAATCCGTGAGTTGAGGTGACTGGATCGCTTGATCTTGTAGCAGTTTTGGGCTTGCCTCTAGAAACTACACAATCCATGATGGAAAGCTAGCCTTGATGATGGAAATTGTGCAATCCTGAGAGGTAGCTTAGCCCTTGAGCTTGAGAACATAGCAGTCATGGATGACATCCCAACACTAAGCTTAGAAATTGCGGAATCCACTCATTGAGCTTAGAAAGTATGAAATGCACTAAGTCGAGAAGTTGCCTAGTTCCCCAAAATTTCAAAATCTTCCAAAAAAGTCAAAAATAAGTCCTTCTAAAATATGGATTCATCATTTGTTTCCCAAAGGTGGCACAGTCCCTATTTTTAGAAATTTCTACCAAGTGTCACTTTTTCCTTTATTTTAGGCATGCACATTATAAACCCCAATCCACCCAAATCTATTTAATAGACACCTCTAGAGCTCATTTGTACATTCGATCTTAGAGCTCTAGCATTCCCAAGTAGATCAAGGAGCCTTTGGTGGAATTTGTCACTTTTCCGCGTGAGTTTTGATTTTGTCATCTTTTGCTGCTTTTTCTATCGCTTTTTATCGTTTCTCTTCCATGAGTGTTGTTTTGATTGTTTATCTTCATGGTTGCTGGTGTTTTAACTTATATTATCTTGTAGAAGTGTTGTTTTAGTTGGTCATTTGCCTTTCATAAGTGTTGCATTGATTTTCTTGTTTTTTCACACTAGTGATCATCGTTTCGACAACTCTCCTCACATATTTGTTTTTCCTTATGTTTGTTGAGTTTATGCACTTGATTCACATTGACCTATCCATACTTACTTAGATCCATGTTTTATCTTGTATTATCTCTTACATATGCTTATTTACCACACCTTCACCGGGTAGATTTGCACTTCTAGTGGTCATGCATTGCCTTGCCAAACTACGCATTGCGCATGTCTGAAGGTCGAGTTGAGGCTTTGCCTCTGGGACTATGCAATGTGTAGTATAGGATGGCCCAACTTTGCATTGTGTAGTTCCAGGGCCCAATCTACCACCTTGGGCACTAACAATGCGCAATGCGCAATTTCTCCCAGTCGCTGCCCAGGATGAATTGCAGATTGCATAGTCTCAAGCCTCAAGCTACACCTTTGGCTACTAGGACTATGAAATGCGTAGTTCCCACAACCAGTCTCCCTCACTTTCTTAGAAAAATTGCATAATCTCTCTCATCAATGCACCGGTTTGTTACCTGATCTTGCTTTGAAAGTGGTTTTGCAAAAGCTAATGTTTGGTTGCCATGAGTGACTTTTCTGTCCCACAGGTACCATATTTGTTGCGTACGTCTCTCCAATAATCACTATTACCATGGCACCCAAGAGAGTTTCTTCAAAAGATACCACTGAAAGCAGTACTGGGGAAGCAGTTAAGAAAACACCAGTAAACTTGCCATTATACTCAGACACTCAACTGTATGTAGAAAAGGAATTTCATCTTACATGGCAGAAAGTGATTAAATATTTTTTAGAAAAGGACTTCGAAGAAGATCTAGAGGAACAAAAGTATGTATTAATGTCCAGATATCAGGGATGCACAATTTTTCATGTAGATATCTAGCCTTCCCATGTGCAGATGTCATCAACTGGATTGTCTCACATATTGATGTGAAGGCCATGACTTTGAGTAGTACCAGCGGACAGAGGCTTGCTATGTTTATGGCAGTAGATTACTAATGTATGTACCATTTTCTTAAGCCAGAAATACTCATGGATTCACTCTTCTATGCCACCAATATATATTTGGGCATGAAGGATGTTGTTAAGAGTTGGGTGAAGGAGCCATCAAAGTTTCAACAAAAACCCACCAACACATATAAGACAAGGTCTCTTAGGAGGGCCTATCAGTGGTTGATCATCTTAGCTTGCATAATCTATGACCAGAAAAACACATATACCTTTATGGAAGGGTGGGAAATCTTATTGAACCAGGTTGTGAACAAAGGGAATTTGTTCAACTAGTTAGACTTTTTGGATTGACAATTAAAGATCCATGTAGCAAATGCCCGGAATCCTTCCTAGGGCGGGCAAGTGAGATTTTATATGTTTTCATATTTACTAGATGTAATATATGCACATAATGCATTTCCTAGCATGAATTGGGCTTGAACACCTTGAAACCCTGCCATGTACATCCACTACAAGCTACTCTCCGATTGCAGCCATCGAGGATTTATGGATAAGCTGATTGGCCACTTCCTCATTCTGCTATACAATATGATATTTGAAGAAGAACCACCTTGCAGGTCACATGGAGCAATGGAGGTAGTATCATAGATTGCATATTTGTTCGCCTCACCAGATCACACCTTCCTTAGAGTGTTTAGTGGAGAGAAGTTGTCGCATCTTTTGCATTGTTGTCATAGTATAAAGAAAGCATCTTGGCCAACTCTCCCTATGAAAATTGGATTGTACGAGATAAAGAACCCGAAATCCAAGGATATTAAAGGAAAGGCAATAGAGAAGTTTGCATTCGGTACTTGATACTTTAATTTGTACAATCCTCGTGGTATTTTCAAAGACCACTATGCGATAATTCACTTTCATTGGCTTAGCGGGAAATTTCATTGGTAGGAGGAGGACCCATGGAATAATTTTTGTAATGCCTCCAAGACCCATGAGTGATTCATTTTTGTAGGAACTTCATAGGTGACTCCAAAGAAGGAAGCTACTTTGGAAGCAATGCCAGCAGAAGGGAGAAAACCCATGCAGGATAAGGGAAAGAGAAGGCTTGGTTATAGTCTAGGGGGAGAACGAAGCCGCAAGATGAAAGTAGATCCAACTCTTATGAAAGAAGATTTATAAGTAGGGGCAAAGAGGGAAAAAAAGATGTAGAGAGAAGAATGGAGGAAGAGGGAAGAGAAGAGGAGATTGGAGGAAGAAAAGGAGAGGCAAGAAAAAGAAGAGAAGAAAAAGAAGGAAGAAGAAGAAAGGTGGAGTGCAATATCAAAAGAAACATCACGTAAACAATTTGAAGAGCAAGAACATAACTGACAACAAGCAGAGGAGCAGGTGGATAGATGCAAGATTAGGAGCTTTCTCTTTAGATTGAAGAGTTGATAGATATCGATGACATGGAAGTGGAACTGGAGCCGTAGAATCAAGATGTCGACCCGATGCCTAGCACACAATAGGTCACTATTCAGTCTCCACCACCTTCAGCAGCAAAGTCATATCCATGCAAGGAAGGAGACGTTGTTCCTCTCGATGATGATCTGGTTATGGACACGTACAATATTTCATATGATGAACTCTAGAAGAAGATTTCACAAGTGCCTAAGAAGCATTTTCTAGATGATATTGCATCTCCTGCTTTTATTAGAGAAAGGGTAACTGTGGTCGACACTAAGAGAAATCCTGAAGCCATTTCCTTAGCCAACTTAGCCTTTTCACGTGTAGAAAATTCAAACAATCAGTATCTAATGGCCGAGAATAAGCAATTGGAAAAGAACTTGCAAGCTTCCAGGAAAGAGGTTGAACAACTATACACAACAACTCAGAACACAACTTCCACACATTTCCACCTGGAGGAAATGACGGAAGTGATACTTAATGAAGTATTGACACTTGGAGAGACCATATAAAATCTCTATAGGGAGCTCATTACCATGCATATGGCATTTACCTGCTTGCATGACTTGTAGTAGAAATGTAAAGACTTTGTCAAAACTCTCATAAATGTGAAAGTTGTAATCGTCTTTGTGCTTGAATGGACAATGTGATACAAAGGGATACTTCTTGACTTGGGTAAGCAAATGAAGCCATAGGAAGAGATGTAGAAAGAAAGAGTGCAGATGTTGATCCAAAATAATAAAAATCTCACCTCATTCATTGGTAATATTTAGGCCTCGTATGCATGGATATACAACAGTCTGTATTTCTTGGTGAAAAGCCACAGGATCCCATCATTTGACTCACTCACTGAAGCTAAACCCAGGAACCAGGTGTTTAGTCAATTTAGTGTCCTAAATTGCTTTGCATAAATTATCAACCGAGGTTCGTAAGCTGATGAATTGCAGTGCACTGTATGTGCTTAGTTAACCCTTCTTACTTCATTGTCTTGTATTTTATATTGTTTTGGGGGTTTCTATTCTTTGATTCCTAATGATGTACAATTTGAACTATGAGAAACTGAATCTAAACTTCCTAAAGGTGAGCCCAAGAGCTTAAAACTAGTCAAAGTCTAAGTTAAAAGAAGGAAAAAAATAGAGCATCTGTCCCATCTTGTCATCTAGTCCTAATTCATGAATCTAATTCTTAAAACCAAAAGGTAAAGTTGTAAGTTGTGTTGAAATAGATACAGGGGATGAGATTAACTAAAGTACTTCTAGTTACTCTAACCTTCAATTTTGAAAGATAACCTCCTTGAGATGGAATTCAAGCAACTTCTGTACTTCATGATCTAGAAAAAACTAAATAAAAACATGAAGAAGGTAAATGATTGGTTTCAACCCTTATGTAAAGTGAATGTTTAACCATTTATTTTAGGATGGATATCAAATTGAAATGGTGACCAAAAACATTCACTAATACAATGCATTGACAACCTGAACTAGGAAATAAATAACAAAAACACTGAGTAAACTAATCAACGATGCATCCTCATTACTTTCAATCTTACTCTGTTTAGAAACAAAGTCATTTCCTTCATGAAATGGATTGGAGAAACAAGACTACACAATTGAATTATAACATTATGCTACTGTTTATAACTAAAAGAAATCAAACTTCAAGAAATAAACCTAAGTTACAAACACTGCTAAAAGCAAATGATGAAATTAAAACTAAACAAACAAAACAAATGAAAAGAAAACCTCCTTCAGCGCAGGGGCCCTCTGCAACCGACTGAGTTGAGCTGCTAACTCAATTCAAAATGCTCCTTCAAATGATCATTAGTCAACACACAACTTTGTATTATAAAACACGAACAAAAGTCCAAAATTATAGAGCTGATAAGTCTGAACTTAATACATCAAAAACTTGGAACCCTTTATGGTTATGTATAGCTGGTATTTAAAAGAAAATATTCATAACTTTCGTTTGAGGAAAATTAGCTACAGGTGGTCTACACGTATCACAACCGAATTGCGTAAATGTTTGATCAGCTATAGGTGACTTGAATTCAAACAAGGTGGTTGCACAAAACCGTTGACCTAGGTGGCTGATCCGAGTTAATGATTCAACAGAATTGTTGGATTTATTAATTAACCATGAAATGGTAGACAAGGAGTCCTATTGCTTCTGGGTTTCATATGTTTGACTCCACCTTTGACTGTGGTCTTGAGTTGGCTTTTTATCGATCTAGGCTGGGTGACTAGGATAGGATCCATGTCGAGACGATTCAAGAGATGCCCATGTGGCCAATTTCTTCATTTGACACTTGTAACCTGCCAAACCATGGAAGTAGATACGAAACACACAGTTAGTTGCAGAATAGGCTACGTTCTGTAGCTAATTTGCAAAAACTTATTCAAATAGCAAAAACATAAAATTATAACATGTCAATCATTTAATGTCCTCCTTGAGACAAAATCTATCATTTATCAGTGATGGGGATCTGTCTTTTTATGGAAAACAAGGGAAAGAAGTAAGAACAGTTGTTAAGGAGAGGGTAATTCTGAGGTTCAACACCAGGTCAGAAAGGAGATAGAGGAATACTTGGAGAAACTGAGATAGATTTCCACCAAGGAGGACTTGGAGTTGAATAGATGGAACATGCACAACTATATTGGTGGCCCTATCCAAGTGCGGACATTTTTGATAATGCTTCAAAAGGAAGTAGAAATTGGTTCCAAATCATTGTATCTAGATGCCATGGAGGCTAGAGTCTTCTTCTAGCCAAACACCATCACACAATTTGAGAATGTCATCGCACAAGATTCACACTGTTATGTGACTGAAAGGCATCAAGTGGAAGTTGTTGACCTTGAGTTCTCCCAAACACAAGCATGATAGTGTTTTGTCTTGTTAGGATGTCTAGTTGGCTCTACCCTATTTTATCTTATATGGGTACAAGTGTAAATTGTAACATTATTTGTGATTAATTTGTAAAGTGGAATTCCAAGTGTCAATATTGGAATGTGAAGAGTCATGATGTAATGTAATGAGTTATTTTGTAAAGAAGTTGAAGAGTCATGAGGGTCATCCAAAAGTCATAAAGGTGAGTTGAAGAGTCACCCCTTCTTGTTATAAATAGAACCTCATAACTCATGTAAAGGGGCTTTTGGGAACTAATATTTTGGTTAGGCTTAGGCTTAGAGTCGAGAGCTTGGGATTTTTGTGAGAGCCTTAGCTTCTTCATAGTATAGAGGAAGTATGTTTCTTTGGAGGAGCAGGTGACATTGACTTCACGTTTCACTATTGGGGCTAGTGGTCTGTTGATGGTGTATGTATGATTCGAACATTCACTTAATAAAAGCTCAAAGCTGACACACTTTCATACATATGTTGTAAATGTAGTAGGACTATTCTTGTTATTGTTGCAATGTATGTTATTTAACTTACACTTATGCTTATGAACTATTTTTTTTGCATTGGTATGAAACTTGTTGAATGCATGTTGTTGTATTAATTCATCATTGTTAACTTGTGAATTCTTTTGCATATTATCTTGTGATGCCATTATACTTGTGTGTTCCTTTCAAGTTGCGTACTATTAGCAGCTTTTAATGGGCTCACTTATTTTCCCTTTCGCATGGTAGAACCTTCATGTATCACATTTGACTCTCCACATGGTCACACACTTGTTCTCACCAAAGTCACTATACATCACTCTATGTGTAATTGCAGCTAAGGCATATCATTAGCACCCAATTCATCAATAACTGAGTCATAGTAACAGATGGGACTCCTACACCAAATGGCATGAGGTGTCATTGGGAATTTATATAAGGGATATCCCCTGAATGTTGGCAGGTCCAATACCATGAACAAGACCTATGCTATCTCACTAGATGAATAAGTAGTCTTCACTGGAATGAAGTAAGCTACCTTGCTCAACTTGTTGACCACAACAGTGATGAATCATGTTTCCTCGATGTCCTCGCAAGACCTACAATGAATTCATGGAAATGACCTCCCATTCCATTTTGGAATAGGAATAGATTTAAGTAACACACCGTGATGCTTACACTCTGCTTTCACCCGCTGACAGTCCAAACATCTAGCCACAAACATTGCTACTTCCTTCTTCATATTTAGTCAATAGTATAACTTCTTTACTATTGTCAATGTCTTCTGGTATCCTGGGTGACCTGAATATGGCTTGACATGAAACTCCCTCAAGATAAGATTCTTGATCTCACTGTCATCAGGCACATAAATCTTGTCCTTGAATCTCACCAAGCCATCTACTGTGAGACGACAGTCCACATCCCGATCACTCATACCCTGCTGTAACCTGTGCATAATCTCCCTGTACTTTTCATCCTGGTGTCCTTATTGTAAGATCTGATCTTGTAAATCTATCCCATATGAGCTCACTATTGCAACATGGTTCATCTACACTCTCCTACTAAAAGCATCTACAACCCTGTTCTCCTTACCCTTGATGTATCCTATCTCAAAGTCAAACTCACTAAGGGTAGCCAACAATCTCACTTGCCTAGCATTCAAATTTGGTTTGTCAAATAGATATATCAACCCACTGTGATCTCTCATCAAGACAAACCCACATCTTCAAGGCATGAATAATAGCTTCCAACTTAAGATCACAAGTCACATAGTTTTTCTTGTTCTCATTCAGTTTCCTATACTCATAGCATACCACCTATCCCTCCCATAGAAGGAATCCACCAAGCCCTCTCTTGCAATCATTTGTACACACTACGAACTCTTTATCCAAATATGCAATCTTAAGAACTTAAGCATTTGTCAACAATTGCTTTAACTGTTCAAAACTAGTTGCACATTCCTTTGTCCATTCAAACTTCTTACCTTTTCTTTGCAATAATGTAATATGATATTCAATGCATGAGAAGTTCCTGATGACCCTCCTATAGTAACTTGCTAACTCCATAAAATATCTAACTTCATCCACATTCTTAGGAACTACCCATTCCATGATAACTTTTATATTTTTTGGATCTATTGCTATGCCTTCCTTGGAAATAACATGTCCCAAGTAATGTACCTCCATCTAAAAGAAATTTCACTTGCTAAGTTTGGCATACAACTAATGCTCTCTTAGAAATATCAACATTGTTGTTAAATGCTCGACATGCTCTTTGTCATTCTTAGAATATATCAATATATCATCAATTAACACAATAACAAACTTGTTTAGATCATGAAACAATATATTATTCATAAAGGACATAAAAGTAGCTGGGGAATTCATCAAACTAAAAGGAAGTACAACAAACTCGTAATTCCCACACCCAGTCTTGAAAGTAGTATTGCAGATGTCCTCTTCTTTAATGTGTGACTGATGGTATCTTGATCTCAAATCAATATTTGAGAACATTGTTTCTCCCTTCAGTTGATCAAAGAAGTTATCAATCCTCCACAATGGGTACATGTTCTTGATCTTCACCTTCTTCAAGTGTGTGTAATCAATGCACAACCTTAGAGTGCCATCTTTCTTCTTCAGGAACAATATTTGAGCACCCCAAGGTGATACACTTGGCCTAATGTATCCCTTATCAAGTATTTCTTTCAAATGCAACTTCAACTTTACTAACTCTGTTGTACTCATCGTGTAAGGTGCCTTTGATGTTGGTGCTTCCTCTGTACCAAATTAATAGAAAATTCCACTTCCCTATGAAGAGGAAACTCTGAAATATCTACAGAAAATACATCCTGAAAATGTTGTAGGGTACCTCTTGAATATTCTACATCCTCAACATCCTTATCCTTGTCACTGGAAATCAGAACTGCAAACATCACACATCCCTTCCTGCAACTGTGCTTAGCTTGGATAGTTGTGACCATCCTCACTAATGTAGGCTTCTTCTTTCCTTGAAAGATTCTCTTTTCCCTATTATCATTTAAGCACTCAATAGCCTTGTCATAGCAATCTACTTTGATCTTGTGAAGGTACATTCAATCCATACCGAAAAGTATGTTATATGATTCCAATGAAAGTACATATAAATGTGTTGTTGTAGGCATACCATTCAACTCGAATGCACAAGCTCTTACCTAATGATGAACTCTCTTCTTAGTACCTATAGCCAACTGCACCAACCAAGACTTTGCATGCACTTATTTTCTCATGCCACACTTATCCACCAGGTCAGGATTAACATAACTATAATTAGATCCAGGAGCAATCAAAATAGAAACAACATGACTATAAATCTTACCTCCCATCTCAATAATGCATGTCTGATGATTTGTCTGCTTGTTGTCCACAATTGCATAAATATGAGGAATGTTATGGCAAACATCCTCAACTTTTTGCACCTCCTAAGAACTATAGATATGAGGCATACCACCATGGTACAATGGAAAATATTTCTTACGATGATCCTTGCCACATATCCAACACTACAACGTTCCCCTACCATCACCTCTAGTCTGCTACTCTCCAGGCTGCGACCCATGTCCTTTCTCAACTGCATTGAACTTCTTGTAAATGTTAGGTCCCTGTAATACTAGTGATTCCCCAATTACTATTGTCATTGTATCCCTTATTTTTATTATTTTACCATATTGTCCCCATATTGTTATTAGCGTGCCCCATAGAAACCCACTATTGTTATTATTGTGCCCTTATGTTATTACTATTATGTTGGCTTGATTATATTGTGACCCCTTAGACTCTTATATATAGAAGGGAGGTTTAGTCATTTGTATCATCCAAGAATTGTTCATTTGTGTAATGTAAAGGAGGTTTCCCCCTCGAAGAGGCTAAATTCTAAGGCATTGATCTATATTTACTATCTTTTTGTGAGCTGGTTTCCTAACATTTGGTACCAGAGCTTTGGATTCTAGGGTTTCGCTGATCCAAACAGGTCATTGTGGAATTTTCACTATAATTTGTTTTCTACGATGTTTCAAAAGCTAAAAAAACCCATTTGAGCCGAAATCGATTTCAACTTTGGGTCCAAATTTCAGAGCTTGTCGTGCTATATGTTCGGAGATATGATTTGCGGAAGTTAGGGTTTTTACAGACTCTCGAATTACATTTCAAATAGGTGACCTGGGGAAAATCGTCATAAATTTTGTTCTAAGAATCAGATTGAAATTTCTTCAGAAGTTTCAGAAATAAGATGACATTTAGTTTTCTTCATATCAGTTTCAGGTACTAAGGTCGAAACTATGACATGTGGCACTTTATACAAGTTTGCTCTACTGAACTAGTCTATAATTAGGTCATCGTGGGACATTTGGTACAAATCTTCCTTGGAGAATCCAATCTTGATCAGACTTGTAGGGTTAGAAAGAGGACTCAAAGGGCTACTCTAGGACACGATTTTAGATATTCAAGATCCGCAGTTACAGAGATATAACAGATTCAATATCGAGCTCTTACAAAGTGAAAAAAAGATGTGTAGTTTTTTTAATATTTTGCATAAGATTGTTTTGAAAAATTAGTTTGAAGTAAGTCAAATGGAATAGTGAAGAATTATTAGCATTAATTGAATCCCCGTAGAAAGAAAATGGAAACACCTATTAAGAAACCTGAAAGCTCTAGCATGACTCGTGAAGAAGAGGAAGAAATGAAACATGATATATCAAAATTACAAAACCAAGTACAACAAATTTCACTCCCACAAAAGGTAATTGAAGCCAAGATGAATGGTGTGGAAGCTAATATGAATGGTGTGCAAGCTAAGATGGATGGCATGGAAGATAAGATGAATGGCATGGATGGTAAGATGGAAGAATTGAAGATAAATTTGAATAAGTTGCTACAATAAATGGTTACTACTGGTGAAAGGGTAGTAAAGGAAACTCATGATGAGAACAAAAGAAATGTTAATCATGATTTCATAGACTCTAATGTTGGATTGAAGACCCACCATGTTCCAAAAATAAATAAGAGGAAGTTTGATGGCAAGGATCCTGGAACATGGATACTACAGATGGAGCAATTTTTTGATCTCCATAATGTGCAAAACACACAAAAGGTATGTACTACAACTTTATATTTGAAACCAAATCAGTTTGTATGGTATCGATGGCTTTACTCTCGTAAACAAATTGTCACTTGGGTAATTTTATGGAAGAAATGATAGCACATTATGAGGATACAAAAAACAACACCTTTTTTAGCCAATTAATAAATCCCAAACAAAAGGGTTCAATGATGGAGCACATTGAGGACTTCCAAAAATTGAACATAAGGGTAAAAGATATTCCAGAGGAGCATAGGATTGATGCGTTCATAGGGACTTTAAAGGATAATATCCAACATGAGGTTCGCCTTTGGAAACTTGATTCATTAGATAAGGCATTCAGGTTAGAAAGAAAAATGGAAAGCAAAATTATGGTAACCAGGAAGCCTACCACTCACAACTATAAAGATGGAAGTGTTGTTGCCCCTAGCCTTCCACAACCTATAAGGTTGATACCACAAAAATTGGAAGAAAAAAGAAAAAAGGGCTTTGTTACAATTGTGATAGCAAATACATTGAAGGTCATATGTGTGTTGAGTAGAAATTATTCTACATAGATCGTGAAGAGGAGGAAGAAAAGGAACAAGAAATGTCAAAAGAAGAGGATATACTCCGG
>APFE031337301.1:25143-47505 GCA_000404065.3 Pinus taeda | reverse complement strand
AAAATGACCCCATTTATGGCACTTTATGGATATCATCCACCATCCATCACATCATATTTAAGATAAAATTCTAAGTTTAAAGCAGTGGAACATCACATCGAGCATTAATAACAAGTTCTCCAACTCTTAAAGGAGAACCTCACGTTGGCGCAGAATAGAATGAAACAATAGACAGATCAACATCGCAAAAAAAGAAGTTTTGATGTAGGTGATTGGGTATTCCTACAACTACAACCATATAAATGAATGTCCCCCAAGCAAGCTAAGAAGGATAATAAATTATCACCAAAGTATTATGGTCTGTACAAGGTGTTGCCAAAGATTGGTACTATGGCATACAAATTGGAGCTTCCTGCAACTTCCCGAGTGCACCCAGTTTTCCATGTTTCATGTTTAAGAAGTTTATTGGTGACAAGCTCCCAGTTCAAACAATATTGCCAGAACTTGACGAGGAAGGAAAAATCATATTGGACTGGAAGCAGTCAGAGAAACAAGAACTCGATAAGCTATGAAATCGATCAATTTTGGAGTATCTCATTCAAGTGGAAGAACTTATCCACTGAAGATTCCACATGGGAGGATGAGAATTTTATATAGAAGCATCTATAACTACTCAAGCGTTGAGGACAACGCTTTTCGGAAGGAGAGGGGCATGTTAGGTCCCTATAATACTAATGATTCCCCCATTACTATTGTCATTGTATCCCTTATTGTTATTATTTTACCCCTATTGTCCCCATATTGTTATTAGTGTGCCCCGTAGAAACCCACTATTGTTATTATTGTGCCCTTATGTTATTACTATTATGTCGACTTGATTATATTGTGACCGCTTCCTATATATAGAAGGGAGGTTTAGTCATTTGTATCATCCAAGAATTGTTCATTTGTGTAATGTAAAGGAGGTTTCCCCCTCGAAGTGGCTAAATTCTAAGGCGTTGACCTATATTTTCTATCTTTTTGTGAGCTGGTTTCCTAACAGTAAGGAACCACATTTTCTTTCTCGCTTGTATCCTAAGGTAATCCCCGCTTTGGTGGCCACTTCCCTTTAACTTTCTCATTTCCTTTCAAATCACTCTTAGTCTCAACTTTTCGCTTTGATTGCTCATAACAATGCTTCAACTTCTGGATGGCCTCCTCCAATCACCTAGGCTCATCAAAATCAATCCAGTCTCTATATGTTGTTGGCAATCCACTGATGAATCTATGAATCTTAAGCTTCTCATCCTTGAGATATGGCACATACCACAACAACTCCAAGAACCTACTAGTATACTCATCATCTATCATAGAGCCCATCTACAGCTCATAAATGCCCTAACTCTATCATCATAGTATCTCTCTAATAGGCACTTGTTCTTGAAGAGCCTCGCGAACTCATCCCAAATCAAGTCTTCTTCTTAAATTCCCTTGAAATTATTTACATCTTCCCATCATATATCTTCTTTGCCTTTAAGACTAAAGGTGGTTATCTTAGCTTTCATGTAGGGGACTTGACCTTCTTGAACTCCTTTGGAAAATACTCCCTCCTCCAATAAGGGTGTTGATGGCGATGACTGTGATGATGTATCCTAGACGAGGAACTAGAATGATGCCCATACATACAAGTTACCCCGTTAGGTGTATCTAATTACTTTCCACCTCTAATTGTGTCCCCTATACCCAATTGGTATCTGGATCGAGATCTGCTACCATAGGCTCCATTAATTTTCTCTTTCTGCTCTTGACTGATCCTCAATTGTCCCTTCCTATGCGATTGTGACAAGCTCTGAAGAATCACTGCATTGACCTCTACCTACTTCTCTTGAGCCCTTACAAGTTTTTCCTAAGCGTTAACCTACCTGTCATTGTCTGCTTTGCAACTTCTTATCTCTTCACTCAATCTCCTCAATATATATTCTATACCAAGAGAATATTCACATCCTTGCTGCTTAATTGATCTGTAGGGAGAGTCACAAGAACTACAGTCTACCATTTTGATCGTCATATTTTCTTTTCTTCTTCCTGCAAGTATACCATGTCAGATAAACCAAATAGATACCAAAACCAAATTCATACCTCATTGATGTTCAGGGGAGGCTTATCTCATCTTCAAGATCAGTCCACATTAGCATGTACATGTATAATCATAAGCATATCCATATAATAATGTAACAACATCATGCATGGCCATACCAACTATATACCATGACCTCAATGCATGACAACCATAATCTTGACAACATCAAACTTTACTTAAAGAGAGTGCAACCTCGCTTTGATACCACCTTATAACCCACTCCTCCCCCATTTGTCCACTTTCACCAACTTTCTTAGGGTAAACATGAGCTAAGAGTCACTATGATAAGGCTCAACCTCCTATAGGACCTTAAGGAAATGGAGTCGATAAATTAAGAACTTACTGACTTCCCTCGGGTGCTACAGGACCTCCAGGAGCAACCCAACCCCTCCAGGTGTCCAGCCCCTGAGATAACTTTCTTTTTCAACATCTTAGAGCCTCAAACACTCCCCTTCCAAGGAATGAAAGTGATTGTAAGCCTCCATTTTCTCCCATAGGCATACCTTCCAATGATTGTGGATTTTTCCAGTTAGTTTTATGCCATTGACCCCAAATTATGGGCCACTTTTTTCTGGGATAAGACTCAAACCTCTACCTAGAACTCAATGAAACTTTCAGAAATGATGAGTGACATAGAAACACAGATTATAAATCAAAAAATTAAACCAGGACCTGTCCCGACCCTTCCCAACATGGATTGGCATTTTTCCAAACACATGTTAGACATGTAACCTACAGGTCATGAATGCATATCTGAACATAAGGATCTGAAAACTTGTATGAGCTTTAACAAGAAGGACCAATGACTTCTCACACTAGTTCGGTCTTGCATTCATCAACCAAACATTCATTGATGAAATTGTGGTAAGAGCCATACTTGGATTTGTCAAATAACCATGCTTATATCCAACATATAACCAAATAAATATTAGTGATAGAACAACCATTAAAACCAAAAAACAACAAGTATATTTACTCATCAAAAGTAAGAGAAATTTAGATCTTATTAACCATATGCGAAATCCAACCAAATTTGGGACTTCCACATACTACTCGACCATAGATTGGGATGAACCAAATGTTTCTTTCAGTCAATCACCCTTGTGCCATATCCCAAGCATGAATGTGGGATCTCATGTGATAAACTAATCCAAAACTAACTAAGGGAATCAAGAGGTTAAACCACCTCCACCCTCATCATACCGTTGTCTCACTTAAACCGGTTTCGAGATCACAAAACTAAATCAAGCTTGGATGCATCATAATTCCTTCACCATCCCTTGAGGAATATACCTGTCTCCACCCACTTGTTGAGGGCTTCTCGAAGAAAACTATCTCTACCCCCAACCCTTGGGCTTTTCCTAAGACCACCTCACCCCAATCCAAAACCTTCTGGCAATCCAAAGCTCAACCAATAAAGAATCCCATCACACAATTTCTATCCTAAAATGGAATGGTAAGGCTAAAACCATTGTTAAAACATGGCAAAATCCATGCCATCGATAACAAATAACCCAAATACACACATGCATATGTCATGCATGCCAAAAACAACTAGGAAATCATACATGCAACCTGTTATCTGCAATTATTCTTGTTGAAGCTGCTTGATCCTTTCTTTCCTTTACTTTCCTTGTCTGTCCTTTGCTTTTTTGTCCTTCCTTTGCTTGCCTGCTTTCCTTTTTCTCTTGGTTCTATTCTCCTCTTTGAGACTAATCCTGAAATTGAACTGACAAAAAGCTACCAACTGATGCTCTGATGTCTTTTTATTCTTGATGCCTCTAATTTCTTTATTTTCCTTAATTTTCCTTCAATTTCCTCCTCACTTGCAACCTGTAACCTTTCACCTCCCTTTTCTCCTAATTTCCTTTACTTTCGTAAATAAAAATGTCAATAAATGTCTCATGCATTTCCAAATCCTTTTTCATTGCCTTTTCCAATTTCCCCTTAGCCATAAACACATCAAGTGATGCCCACTAAGATATTTTTCCCAACATTCAACTTGGCATACATGTCCCATGATCTTGGTCTTATTTTTCCTTTATTGACTTCATTACATGAACTTTTAACCTGAGGATGTTACACATGAACCATGTCATTGGTTGCAACCATTTTTGTTTTAATATTACAATGATGGAGCCAATGTGGCTATTTATAAAGCACAAGGTTTGCGTTAATTGTAGTTGCGTGTGTAGAGAAGTCGTAAATGCTATTTCATTATTTCTATATGACGATGTGATTTTATAAAGAAATGTATTAAAATCAACCTAAAATGAGAAGAATGTGAAATATTTTAATTAACTCTCACCCTATAAGAGCATGCACCATCGAAACATCCAAGAAATATTTAAATTCGACCTGAAATGAGAATAATACAAAATATTTTAATTGACTTTCACAATATAAGAGCATACACCATGGAAGCATCCACAACAAATTTTCTATTGAGTAGCCCTTTGAATAATAATCACATTTTAACATTGACACTCCTTTCTTTTATTGGATAGTCTATCAAATGATGCTTGATTCTTTTTTTGTTTTCTTTTTTGGTTTTTGTAGACATCTCCTAAATGTATAAGCGGGTCAAACTTCCTATATAATAATTATAGTAAATTTATGTGTTTTCTTTTTATTTGTTATAGAAGTATTCATGGTGAACAATTGAAAATTCAATTGCATCATGTCTACTATTACCGGAGAAATGAATAATAACAATATTGAATACATAATAAGTGGACATTGCCAATGAGCAAGAAAAAAAATATTGAATCAAATGTAAGAATTCATTGAAATAGAAAAGGAAGAGATGAGGTTATAGAAAAATTACTGACAAATACTACAAAGGTAGTAAATCAATGAAGATCGAAGGGAAGAAAAACAAAGAAAGGATAATGAAATAAAAAGAAGTCAACTACAAAGGATGGATGGGGACCAAACGAAAGAAAGATGAAAAAAATATAAAAGAAAAATACTACAATTTCAAGGAATGAATGAGGATGATAGGGAAGAACATATAAGTCAAAATATAGAATAAGAGAACATGAATGAAGACGGTGAAGATGTGCTAATGAGGTAATGACATTAATTGAATCTCTTTCTCCAAGAGGTACCAATAACCAAAACTACCAACCAATACAACAAGATGATGAACTTCAAATAAAATCCAATGTACCGGTGGTTTCATATGAAATGAAGTTATTGCACATAAAAGATTATGTGAAAGGATTGATAAATTGGGTAATATTTAGATGCATCATGTGTGTGAGGAGTCATACTGACATTCAAGTGGTGACTACTAATAAAAGCCCGATGTGTACAAGATGTAAAGAGAGGGTGCCTATCATAGATTTTCATCATCAAACCATATGGATCTAGGGTTGCAACCTTTGGTATTTTCAAATTCATACACAAATTGAAGAGATATTGATAGCATGATCGATTCCAATTTTACATGTAATCCAATAGGTGGAAAATACAAATATAGAGGGGACACCATCAATTTTCCTAAGAGGTTAAAGATGTTTCCAATAAATTACATCCACACGTTAAAGACTTGGATTTATTGATAGTTTTGTGAAAAAAATCTCACTAAGGATTAAGCTATGATTTCAATATTGGAAAGATAAAGGAAATTGATGCATTATTCTAATATATTAAAAAATATCCATATTATAGTGATGTGTAAATTGATATCCATGTCATCAAAGAATAATGTTCAGGGAAATTTTATATATATATATATAATATATATATATATATATATATATATATATATATATATATATATATATATATATATATAAGTAAGAAGGTACGACTAAAAAGGAATAATTTGAAATTAAAAAGAAATAATTTTTAGAATATCAGTTTTGGGCTGCGTTAGTGAAAAGTAAATTACCGAAACATAAAGAGCAGAAAACATGTTGTTATAAAATATAAAACATAGTTATTATTGAATATACAACATTTTCACTGGACCTTAATGAAGATGTTGAGATATTGAAGTAATCACCTTAGTTTTTGGCTTCACTAAAAAATGGATTACACAAACAGAGGGAAGAAATCATCGGCAAAAGTCAAGGTTTGCATGTTGTTATTGAATTAAGAATATTGTTGCTGTTGAATATAAAACATTGTCACAAAACACCAATAAAGATGTTGAGATATTGAAGTATCATTAAAGTAAATTACGTCCAAATCTAAATATGAAAATTAATAGCTCACAACAATATCATAATAAAAGGATAGTCCTCTTACTATAGAAATAAAAATCAATATAGTAGAATTAATGTAGTAACTTCACTGTACAAGCATCGATAGAATACTTTGTAGAAGAATAAGTGACATCTATTTATGCAAAACCAAGCAATGTAGTTTAAATCCTGACAAGAGAAATTCGAATAAAGAAAATGTCATTGTCTCCTAAACATAATCTACCAACAAGATTCATTAGGATGCACATAGTAACAACACTACAATAGACACATATAGAGAGAGTGAAAAGGAAGACAAATACGTTTTGCATTCATAATCCTATCCAAGTTTGTGAATACCAATTAGTCTATTAATATATAAAAATATCATCTATATTTCATTGAGAATAAAAAAACAGACATAAATGTTCAATTCAACAAATATTCTTGATTCTATGAAAACTTGATTTCGGTGAACATGCATTGATTTCAGTGTACATTTTTCATCATTTCTAGATCAACACATATAGGAATTAACATATATACTAAAATCAATGTTTTGAATATAATTTTCAATTGAAATTGACATGTACAATAAAATCAATTTTTAGTATATATTTTTCATCACTTCTATATCAACACATTTAGAACCAAACATGTTTACTTAGATCAATGCATTACATATTGCAATAGAAATAGAAATTGACATGTACACTTAAATTAAAAAAAATATGTGTACGTAAACTGAATATAAATAGATATTGATGTCGATATAACAATCAAAACATTGATTTATCTGCATATACATTGATTTCAATATACATTTTTCATCATTCAACATTGTTACCTTTTATAGATTCAAATTATTTCTCATGTAATACTTAAAATATATTTTTGATTAATGCACTATATGTTCTCAATAAACTAAGGAAATTAAGCAAATTTAAAACAATTATATTCTTCTCAAACATATACATAAACATAGATTTTATTATCTACCAATTGTGTCGCTATACTAAAAGTAACATAGATTTCATCATCTACCAATTGTGTCACTATACTAAAAGTTAAATATGGTAGATTGACATTGAGCTTTCTTCACTAGATTGGGAAGGATTCAACATCTTAATCATTCCCTTTTGTTTTTATTTAGTATCTTCATCACTAAACATTGTTGTTACTTTGTTATTTTTTTTATTCAAGATGATGTAAATTTCAAAAGATCATGTTTATCTCAAACATATATGCACATAATGATGATTATTTAAAAAATTCATGATGTTGCATGCAACCAAAATTAACATAGATCTATCTTTACTCTAGATATATCATGCACCAAGTGCAATCAAACTTTTCAAATGGAAACCTCTTCTCAAATTCTGTATTTTAAAAATAAGTTTACACCTCAAAAAGTTTAATTACTCTCCCAACATAATAAATCTAAAATTAATTTAATTCTTGCAAATGAGTTAGGCTTATTATGTTGATAATTATTAAATAACATCAATTTTGATATATTAAATCGATAAACCTAAATTAATTACTTTGATTTGATTTGTAACGTTGTTTTCATGATCAAATCAATTAAAAACTAAATTTTTGAAATTCCTTTGATTTTTATGAATTAATCAATTTTGAAGTTAATTATATGGTTGGTTTTTAAAATAAAATCTAATATTTTTTAACAGTGAAAATGTTTTTCATATTCAATTTAATTAATCTCACACCTTTTTTTCACTCTGGATCATATTCAATGGCATGTTGCACTATAAATTTATAGAATTTTTTTCGTTATTTTTATAATATTTGTTTTTTATAATAAAAATGTTGATTATTTATCTTTTTAGAAACCATAAATCCTTGCAAAAACACAAAATAAAAAAAATGTAAATAGTTTAACAAAAGAGCTGAAGTTAGGCTGTATGTATATAGCATTGAGTTCACCGTGGATTGTACGTTGATTTACACATTGAATTGCATATTAATTCAGGGATTTTGTTGAGTATGAAGACTGTGGATGACAGCAAAGGAGTTCAAATGAGTTTTGTTTATCTGATTACTGATCTAGATTTTGTGGGAATGGTATTTTGAGAAATAATAATGTTTTTATATTTCTTGAGATATATCGGCAAACTGGGGCGCAACTGTCGAGCGAAGGTGTGCTGGTAGCAACATCCAACCAGAGATCGCGATGGAGGTCTGTCATCCTATAATCTAAGCACAGGTGAGTATTGCATTTAACGGCGAAGACACTAACCAATGCATGTCGTTCAATTCTTTTCCAAGCCTTGTCTCAGCGTGCCAGCTTTCCCGTGAAGCGTCTCAATGCATGCTTGACTCTCTTTCTGCACAAACGATGACATCTGTTGAAAAAGAGCTCTGCATGTTTTTGGCCATGTTCCGCATCACCTTCTTCTGGCTGGCATTCTGTCTGAAGCTTTCATTCCAACACTGTCCAAGAGGAAAGCTTCTTCTGCGAATCTTTTTTTCTCTTCCCTGCATTCTCCTTACGTAGTGGCGAGCTTTTTTTCCTTGGTATCTAGAAGGATACTTCTTCCATGTTTTCTACCTTATCTTTGGACTTTTTAGCTGATATTCCTGTGCTTCTAGTTGCGGTTTCTTTTTAGTCGTGGTGATTTTTCTTTGTTTACCGTTAGCACCCTGCCCTCGGCATGCCTGCGGCTCCAAGTTAGTTTTCTTTATTACTTGTTATCCTGTTTTCCATAAAGAATTTTTTCTAAAAGAGAATCTCAGCACTTATAAATTGGTTAAAATCTGTTTTGGATACTAGTTTGAAGTTGGAATTCTAGTTCTGTTTATAAAAAAGGCTATTTTGTTTAGAAGTTATGATTTTTATTCGTTCTCTGGTATACATTTTGAATTCACATGTCGGGAAAATCATCTTCAAACTAGTCATGGGTACCTGTTTTCAAGTGTCAAAATTATTTTGTCATTAACAAGCCATGCTCAGAGGTTTTTTGTTGTTGCATAGTATGTCCTGAAGAATCATCATGAATATACTCTGTTCTGGTGAGGCGAGAGATTCTCTATCTGCGGATTAGCCATTTCGAACAAACCAAGATAGGAAAGATCTCTGGAAGTTTAGCTGAGTTTTTGGCTCTCTATAGACAACATTTTGATCTCTCTGGTCTTTCCGGGCCGGATTTTTTTCTGGGATGCCGGATTTAGGTTTGGGGTACAAGATTTTACTCTCAATCTCTTTCCAGGATGATCTCGGGCGGAGATTTTTTAGATCCATATCTTATGATTTTCAGGGTTATTTAATTCTGCATGGGACGAGAGTAGAAATCCTGAAATAAAGGATGCCGTCGTTTTTCAAAAATCCTTCTTTCTTGTCATATCCCAGCTCATGGTATCGTCATCCTTTTTTAAAATCAGAGGATAGTTGTCCTTCTAATTGATATTTACCCTTTTAGAAAAAGTGCCATTTGTTCCCAAGGCTTCCTCTTATTAGTCCTTTTGTCAGACGAGCCTCACTTCTGACCCGTTTGAACATTTATTCTCCGGGTATTTTATTCAGAGATCGCCTGTCCTCTCAATTTGTAGTGTCCAACATATATCCTTTTTGGATTTTCTAGTACTCCTGAGGTAAGAAGTAGGTGGACTCTTTAAGAATGGATTTCCCGTCCGACACATCTGCCATGGAGGCCATGGTCCACGTGGCCATTTAGGCGGAATCTTTCCACGACAACGCCAAACTGTCAAATGAATGGCAATCCACTCTAGATGACATGATTATCCATCCCTCGGTCCCACAAGATGACATGGATGGAATCGATCAGGTAAAGGCATGGACTTTCCAAGAAAGCAGACAAACCAAGGTCAAACTAAAAGGAAAGGCATATGACGAATCTATGAGCTATTCTCAAAAAGATCTAAAGCCTGTTAAAACTATTCCCCCACCCGCAGCTATTAAAATTGAAGGTGTTCACCTGGCAGACCACATAGAAAGCCTCCAGGATAATGCTCTGGTCGGTCGGTGGCACTTCCCAGAGATGGACAACTCCAAGATGAGACGTTGGCTCGAGATGAAATGGAAACCTCTGATAGGTTATGTCCCTATTGTGGCCAGATTATTGAAGGACTGGTATTGCTTTCATTTCCTAAGTACTAGCGACCGGGAAACCATCTAGAATCAACAGTGGGTTTATGGAAGAAGTTTTCTGGCATTACACAGATGGTATATGCGTTATAACTCATTAAAGAATACCCCTACCAACAACTTGATATGGGTCAAGTTACCCGGACTGCCCCTGGAATTATGGTCAAAGGAAACCTTAGCAGAGATAGGAAACACCATAGGAAGATGTGTTTATGTCGATTCGAGATGCCTGGGAGAGAAAGATAAACGAGTGGCTTGGATACTTATAGATAAATCTTACAGAGGAGGATTCCCAGACCACATTGATATATTTTGGAGGGAGTTAAAAATTAGTCAGAGGTTGGATTTTTGGGGAATTCCCTTCAGATGCTTAGCTTGCCACCGAACTGGACATCTAATCAAGAATTGCTCACGGCATCCTGCTCTAAGAAGCTGAAAGCATCATGGAATCCCCCAATTCGTGGCAAATTTTTATAGGACAAAATCCCCTTCCCCGGGAATGGAGAAGTTAACAACCACAAAGAGGTTGTCTCCTTCATAGCCCAATGACCAGCGAAGGGCTAATCTTGAAGTCCATCATCATACCCCACCATCTCTCAAAATTCCAAATCCATTGGATGTTATCTCTCCTTCAATGCCTCCTCTGGAGCCAGCCTCTGATCATGAAGTCCCTCTTCCTACCCCGGTCCCTCAGCCCTTTAAAAGCATCAGCAAGGAGGTCCACATCATCCCATCCTCATCTACGTCCCCAATTAAGAAAAATTCTCCATCCGGAAAAGGAAAAGAGCCTATGATCACGGCCACCCCTGTAAATTCCCCTATATCCTCGCCTACAAACTCGATTGGCAGCGGCTTGGACTACCTTTTAACCAAGAAATCGCTGGAACTTAGGCGTCTCACCATTCATAAACCAGGGAATCAATGTTCTCCTCAAATAAGCCCTAATTCTGTTAATAACATTACGGTGAGAAGAAAAAACAATAGGGGTAGTAGACATTTCAGGGGGAGGGTTGATGGAGCAGGGAGAGGAGTCCGTAATCTATCTCTTATAGATGTCCCTATCATTGATATGACTGAAGAAAGGCCTCTTAAAGCAAGCATGGCTGGAAAGATTCCTAAATGAATTTTATCATATCCATGAATATAAGAGGTCTGGGGGCAGACCAAAAATTTCTGGCTTTAAAGAATCTTTTCCATTCAGCAAGCCCCAAAATCATATTAATTCAAGAGACCATGCACGCCTCTTCTGTAGCAATTTCCTATTTCAGGAAGATGTTTCCCTCCTAGCACATAACCGCTTTGGAAGCTAATGGCCTTTCTAGGGGCTTAGTGGTTTTATGGGGATCCTGATTGGATCAAAGCAAAAGCATATAGATGTCTTGCGGGCAACCTCATCTTGGCGCAAATTAGGGGCCATAAATGGCCAATCAACATTCTAAATATATATGCTCCCTACAAGAACAGATTGCCTTTCTGGGAGAAACTTTTTGCTTCAGAAATTTTTGACATTGAATTTTTGCTGATTGCATGAGACCTTAATATCACTTTAAATTTGGATGAAATCTGGGGCATCAACAAGAAAAAAGATCCCCTTGCTGACAGAATAAAAAATGAGCTTCTAAGTAGGAATCTTGTTGATATTCTCCCCACCAAAATGCATCCAACGTGGGAAAATGGAAGATTCGAGAAAGCTTATATAGCCAAGAGACTCAATAGATTTATTCTACATGTTAGTCTAATTGATAAGATGGGCATGCCGTTCACAATGATTGAGAATGTGTTCATATCAGATCATAGACTGATTATGTTAGGTTGGAGAGAAAAGGGTTTTAGAAAAGGCTACTCATTCAAATTCAACAAATCATGTCTAGAACATCTAGAGTTTAATGATATTATAATAAAATCTTGGAGTGCGATATCGTCACCTGAAACTTTTCCTCCTTTAATGACCTTCAGGGACAAAATGGAATCCATTCGAAAGGTGGTTAAGGATTGGCAATTCAAGAAAAGGAAAATGAACAGAAATGCTCTCCAGGAAATTCAAAGGGAATTAGACAGCTCATCGGAATCTATGGCTACTCACCTTCTATCTTTCAAAATGAGATGCAGAATAAAGGAGCTCCAAAAGAAATAATATAAAATTTTAGAACAGGAGGAAACTTTTTGGATATTGAAGAGTAGGGCGATCTGGCTCAAGGAAGGGGACAAGAATACAAAATTTTTTCATAAATACGCGAGCTCTAGACGTGAAAAGAATTCTATATGGAAAATAAGTGATGGAAGAGGAGGTTTCCTATACTCTCAGTAGGACATTTCAAACGAGGCCGTGAGATACTTTGAAAATCAGTAAAAAAATACGAAATCTGTAGGATTCGGGATATTTTATGGGGCATAGATTTGTTCCCACAGATGTTGACGAGGAACTAAATGATCAAATTTTCCACCCAGTAACTGAGGAACTGTTAGGAACAATGAAATCTTTTAAAAGGGACAACTGCCCGGGCCTAGACGGCTGGACGATAGAATTCTTCATTCACTTTTTCGATCTTATCAAATCTGATCTATTAAGGATGGTGGAAGAATCTAGGATGTCAGGCAGTATCAATCAGAAAAATTCCTCCACTCATATTGCGCTCATTCCAAAAAAGGGAGAAGCAGAATCCTTCCAGGACTTTAGACCGATATCACTTTGTAACATCTCATTCAAAATTATTTCGAAAATTATTGCAGAAAGAATCAAAGAAACTCTTTCAAGATTTTTAACAAAGGATCAGCATGGCTTTTTAAAGGGAAGAAATATACCGGACGTGGTTGCAAACACACAAGAAGGTTTGTTTGCCATACATTCTAAAAAAATTGATGTTGTCATATTCAAGATCTATCTTCACAAGGCATATGATTGCCTTGAGTGGGGTTTCACCAGGTGCTTACTTGCAAAGATTGGATTAAGAGCCAACATGATTAATTGGATCATGGCTTGTGTTGAGAAGGTGAACTATGCGATCATCATTAACGGGATTCCATCTTCTTATTTCCTTGCGGCCAGAGGGCTTTGCCAAGGTTGTCCCATATCGCCTCTTTTATTCATCTTAGCTATGAATTCACTTAGCCTCCATATCAACAAGGTTGTAAAGAAAAACAGGTGTCGTCCACCGAAAATATGAAAGAATAATTCAATCTCACATAATTTATTCGTGGATGATATTATCTTGTTTGGAATGTTATGCAGACTCACCTGGCTATCTTTTTATGAAATCCTTAAAAATTTTCAAAAGGCTACAGGATTGCAAATAAACAGTTCAAAGTCAATAATTTACCACAATGATATCAACCAGAAAGTGGTTGATTGGTTATCCGCTCTTTTTGGAATTGAGGTGCATTCCATTAGACATGGAATTAAATATTTGGGTTTCTAGATAAAAGCAAATGGATATTCAAAGACGGATTGGCAATGGATTCCAGATAGATACTACAAGAAGATTTCAATTTGGGAATACAGATGCCTTTCTCTGGCGGGAATAGTGACCTTGGCACAATCAGTGCTAAACCAACTTGCAATATATTTGGCTCATTTATATTTTCTTCCTGCGAGCATTATTCAAAAAATGAATAAGCTAACTGCGAATTTTATATGGGGTGGCCAATCGGGAAAAAGAAAATTTCATCTCTCTAAATTATCTGATATCTCTTTGCTGAAGAGCATGGGAGGATGGGGTTTGCTAGATTTACAGAATTTCGGAAAGGCACTTTTATGTAAGTCTTTGTGGAGAGGGACCATGGAGTATCAGAATTCAGAAGAAATACTTGGGCAGGAAGGATTTATCACTCTAGATCAGGGAGGAAAGGATCAGCTCCTCTTATGGGTCTTCAATATGGTTAAACCTTCGTAAGGTAGAAAGTTATTTCTTAAAGAATTTAATTTGGCACTTCCAAACCGGCAATAAGATCCTTATTGGAAAAGACCAGTTTCTGAGTGGTGCCAAGGAGATCAGTGTGCCTGAATCATTATTAAATTTTTTTCATAGAAAAGGCTTTTTCTATTGGGACAGTTTGATTTCTGGTTGGCAAGGATCGATCCCACTTTGGAAAGAAGCAGAAAATTTGGAGATGTTCGTTGCTATCGCTCATCAATGGGAACACATCAAGACGTGCCTTAGAAATTGCGGTATATTTCGCTCATCGGATTCTGATTGTCTCATCTAGAAAAATTCACAAGGGATGAATCTAGTTCGTGTTAAAGATGTTTATCATAATGTAATTGGTCTAAAGGATGCCCCTCACAATCCTATTTTCCCTCGTATATTTTGGAAATCTGGATGCCCTTCCAAAATTATTTATTTTTCATGGTTAACTTTCCATAACAAAAATATATCTTGGGAAAATTTGAAAAAGCGAGGATGGCAAGGTCCAGGCTTCTATCCAATATGCAGGTCAGTTGAGGAAAACAACTGTCACTTATTTTTAAATTGCCAAAGATCTCAACAATTATCGCAATCTGTGGAGATGTGTTATGGAATCCAGCATAATTTCACACTTCAATTATTGAAGCATTTCTCTGGTGGAGTGAGCAAAACGATTTATGGAGGCCATTAATTATTATCACTCTTTGGAGCATTTGGAAGTGGAGAAACTTTTCTATTTTCAATGGCAGAAAAACTCCATTCTTGGAAATCTTTTCCAATATTGTTTCCCTCTATGATGCTCTTTTGCAAAAGCCTGTCAAGCAAAAAAAGGAGGACTGTAAAGACCATTCACAGGCGCACTCATTTCTAGCAAGGGCGTATTTCAATGGAGCTGAACAGAAAGGTTTCTGTGGTTGTGGGGTTCACATTATAGTAAATGAAAATAATCAATATTTCATCCATTGGAATGGGGGGATGGGCTCCAATAGCAAAGTTGAGGCGATGGCTCTTGCTGGCCTGCTATATTTTTGTTTCTTTCTAAACATTCAAGCAGTCTCAATTTTTGGAGATTCAAAAGTAATGGTGGATTATGTTTCAAGGAGAAATAATATTTACAAGCCTCATCTCGTAGGATGGATGGATAGGATCAATTTTTTCTGGGGAAGAATGTTAGGAAGTTCAATTCATCATATCAATAGGGCTCAAAACTAGCACATAGACTTGTTGTCAAAGGAGGGTCTTCAATCGGCTCTAGGTTTTTGGTTTATGCAGGTATCTTCTGAAGGGAAAAATTTTTCTATCCAGGAATTTTCTCTCCCAGATTTCTAATTTTAGTAAAGCAGAACCTCAGGTATGCAATAGTTTATTCTTCTTTTGCCTTATTTTCCCTTTGATTTTTGTTATAAATGATGATGCATCTTGTGAATTTCTATATGTATCGTTTCCCTTCTCTGGAACTGTTTCTCCTATGTCACTTCTATGAACAATGTAAATCTTGAAGCTGGATGATAGTCTCTAATCTGTCGTTTTTTCTTGGCAAATCTGTCTTTCCATTTTTTGGGATTATGTTTCATGCTTTTTCAGCTCGTCAAATGATCCAGACCTATATGGGTCATATTCAGAATTACAAGAAAATGTACTAATCTGCCTCTTTATATATCTTATATAATACGATCAAGCTTTTTTCGTCCTGAAAAAATTAATTAATTAATATATATATATGTGTGTGTGTGTGTGTGTGTGTGTGTGTGTGGTTAATTTAAGAGTATTTGAGAAATTCTAACTTGCAAAACTTTTATTACAAATCACTAGTAAAGTTGATCCACGGTGCATATGGTATTTTGGGAAATAATAATGATTTTTTATTTCTTCTTGATTTATTTTTAATAGATTATCCAGACCAAACAATGTTTTATTTCTTGTTAATTTAAGAGTTTTTGAGAAATTCTAGTTTGCAGAACTTTTACTACAGTAAAGTTGATCCGCGGAGAATCACACTTGATTTGGTTTTTGGCAAGTGCATTTTAGAATGTTTTATCATTTTTTTCACAATATTCTCTAGTTGATTTTGTTGAAAATTTTGTGAGGATTTCTTGGAATGGTAAGTTTGTATTATGTGATTTGCATATTTCAAGTGTAGCAAATTCCAAGAATCTCAAGGGATTTTTGAGGATCCTAAATTGATTCACACATTCAAAAACACATTTTAAACCCAAATAATAATAAAGACACAATCTTGCAATTTTTTTTGTAACTCTCTATAGAAATATGTCTTTCTTCATAATTTCCTCCAAACATAAACCCATTCATGATTAGCTTATAATAAACACGTTTTTTTGGTACTAGAAGCAACTATAATTTTTAAATAAATGCATAAAAGTTCATTGGTGGGTAAATCCTTAATTGATTATGTGTGAACAATTCATAGATAGTCTCAATTAAGTGAATGAGCAATGAAGAGTTCCACAAATCTCTCTCAATCATCTTAAAACAAAGAATAAACTTAGACAGTCTCAATTAAGTGAATGAGCAATGAAGAGTTCCACAAATCTGTCTCAGTCATCTTAAAACAAAGAATAAACCTAAGTTGAATTAAAAGCATAAAAATACCCCGTATCCAATAAAAATCCCCCCTCTATTTCTATAAAATGTATTCACACTTCAATTTCTTTAATATTAGGCTTCTTGTTCACACCCAAGTTTCTTTGACACTAGGTTTCAACAACTTTGAAGAATGTTAGTTATATATATATGCAATTTTGATAAGATGATCATAACTTTCAAGCCAAGGAATAACTCCCGAATTGACGCATTTGCATTAATGTGAACAAAAGTATATATAGGGGAGGTATGTCCTTTGGGATTCATATTTTGAGGTCCCTTCCTATTCTAACTACTCATTTTCTTTTATTTGTATATATACAATTTATTCACCCAATCCCTAAGGATTAAGTATCTAACATTCCCTCACATTAATCTGAAAGGGTTTTTGTGAGTCTAATCATCTTTTTGAATCTTTCAAAATTTTCTCTTCCAAGTGTTTTGGTGAAGATGTTTGCAATTTGTTCATTTGTGAAACAATGTCCTAGATGAATAGTCTTGGCCTCTACATGATATCGAATCAAATTATACCTTGTATTGATATGTTTTGTTCAATCATGGAATTTGGGATTCTTGGCCAACTTAATTGTAGAAGTATTGCCAATTATGAGGGGAGTAGAGTTCACTTGTTTCTCCTACAAGTTTTCAAGAATTTTCCTGAACCACACTTTCTCCTTTGTTGCTTCTACAACTACCACATATTCTACTTCTATTGTGGAATTTGTTGGAACTAATTGTTTGCATGACCTATAGGAGACAACTCTTAATCCAAGACTCATAAAATTGCCTAAAGAAAACACTCTATTTTCCTTATCCCCATCAAAGTCTGAATCAAAATATCCAATTATTCTCAAGTTATCCACCTGTTAGGTTCCCATACCAATAGGTTTCATCTTTCATTATTGATAGTGGGAGGGCTAAAGATGTTCATCATTGCAGGCTGCAAAGGTTCCATATTTTGTGTACATACTATGAAAATTAAAAAATGAAAAGAGGGTATGCCTTAAAAGAATAATCAAAAGGCAAGAAAATCAAATGGTCAAGAGAAAAGTGAAAATGAACCCCAAACTAAAGACCAGGAAAGTGGCTAGTGAAAATGCCACTACTATCTTTTGGCAGTGTCACACTCTACAAATACTGCTGCTAATCATACTTGATGGATGGCCCAATAGGCTAATCTGGACCATGCCATGTTTAAATTGCTTGTTGCAGAATAGAGAATGTTTCCTATCCAAACAGCTCAAGCTTGGCAGATGACTAGCTAGGTAGAGAAATGAAGAAGCCCAACTGCTTAATCTGGGTCCTTGGAAGAAACAAGGGTAGATTTGGATAGGAGGGCAGTCAAAAGAAAAAGAGAACAATCAGGGTCTGCTAATTCAAGTGCACCCACTTCAAGTGAAGAAAAAATGTTAGGATTACTAGGTGGGGTAAGTAGTTCAAGGTTGCAGAGATGAAGGGCCATCACCAATTGGCTTATCAAGTACAAGACTCATTCCATTCAGGGTATTGGCATCATATCAGAGGTTTGAGGACATAACATTGGAAGCATGTCTAATTTCCCCCTATTTTCCCCCAAACATCATTTACTAACATTCCCAAGGACCTTGAGATCTGCTCAAGTGTCCTTTTCCACTTCAGTTCATGACAGAGTACCAGGTCAAACTATGAAGTTCAATCAAGGAAAAGAAGCCACATTTTTTGTGTAAAAAACTTGATTCTCAATTCCCTCATCCTCCATTCCTAAGTTTTACTTCTTAAAACTTAGTCTTTCCCCCTATACACTCACCTCATAATGTCATATTAACAACTAATGTATTATCTAACTCCATAAGTATTCCCCTTCCCTAATTTTACTCAATCTATGTAAAAATCCCAAAAATCTATGTAAATACCCTTCCCCCTAGCACTATAGCTATACATCCCTCTCTTGGGGAATATTAATCCATCAGGGGTTAATATTAACCCTCTATAACCCTAAACCATGGGTTTTTGTTAAAAAGCTATGGCTAAAACTAAAAAATTCAAATCCCCGCCCTCATTAACCCTTCCTACCCCTTTTCCGCCCTAAATACATTGGTTATAATGTTTTTAAGTGAAAACATTAATAAATGGGCACGATTTCATTAAACCCGAAAACCTAAGGTTAAAACCCACCCCTGCGCGCAATGTATTTTAACGATTATTTTATTTGGCGGGTCCTCGCGGGTGTAAAAACCTTGTCACATCATGTGTACCGCCAGCCGTTAGATCGCCGGCCCCACTGATCCAACGACTGGCAGTCGATTTCCCAGAGAAGATGCCGACCTTTTGCGTCCGGGGGATTGGCGATTTTACTGCCGTACCCCCGCCATGCGTCGGCCTCCCGCAGTGTTCGGAGCCCCCGCCCCCCCCCCCTCATACAACTTACCGCCTATGGGGCCTCCGGGGAAACCACTTACCACCCATCCCCCCCCTCGCTGACGTCACACCCCCGTCAGCGTGATGTCACCTCACCTTTCCGCCACTACGCCTCCACGTCGTCTGTCCACCCACCTGTCCTGCCACCGTGTCACCACCACCTGGCCACCCACGTCAGCTGCCACGTCACCCTGCCGTACCCAGACCCACCGATGACGTCATGCTGATGTCATCACCAAAAAGGCACCAAAGGGCCAAAAGTGCATAAAAAGTCGGGAAATGACCATTGTTTGTCATTTTTATTCATCATTTCCAGAGCAGTCTGCATGCAAAAGACGTCGTTTACTCCCGAAATCGAGAGTTCATCCACCAAAGTTGCTGTCGCCCTCAAAGTCAACCCAAATACCTGCAATTGATCCAGCTTGACGCCTCCTGCACCGAGAAATCCAGGTATTTGCCGCAAGCGACCCACTTTACCTGTATTTCTCCCATTTTTTCTCCTAAATTCCTATAAAAAACTTTGCATAAGCTCCTCACAGATAAATTGTCCACTGAAACCACCCAAAGACCTGGTAAAGTCTCTGCACCACAAGGCTCTGCAAGAAACCCGTGCCCTTCTGCGAAATTCACCATAAAAACTAATTGGAGAAGACGAGATACTGGCTAAAAGCCCATAAAACTGCACACTCATCCCTGTTTTCAAAGTTCCCCTTGAAAAACTAGCTAATTAGCTCAAACACACTCTGGTTTCTTCCAACAGAGTGCCCCACAGTTCATCAAACCGGTAAGAGTTTCCTCATACTCTCAGGGCTGCTCACTGTCAAACATAATTTAGTGGGCATTCCGCGGCCTTTGCACCAATCCTAAAATCAAGTAAATCTCCTGTTAAAATCAAACATGGCCACTCCATCTGCACTGGATGTTGCTCCTGTTAATCCACCCAATAAGGAGTTGGAAGCTATGCCACTTGTAGACAGTGATTTCCTCATTTCAGATTTTGTGGCAGAGAGGAACCACTTACAGACCTTCTTCCAGTTGAGGAACAATCACTTGGACAACAGTGACATGTATGGCATCTGGGAGTCTAATCTGCCTATCTACTTCCTACCATTTATAAATGTCTTTCCTGAAGTCATTCACCTCTGTGCAAAAAACTATGACCAGAAGCTCAGAGCTGTAAAGTCTCCATCTGGGAGCATCCTCTTCTACATAACACCAGACTCCATAAATCAGATGCTAAATTACAAACAAACCCAGCTGCTATACCCTTTTTCCATTAAGTAGTTGCTGGATGAGGGCTCCAAGCTCTCTAGCACAGACATTGCTGCAGTGGCCAAAACTTTCATGAAAGCAGACTGCCAACCTTTTGGGCCACCTCCTTTTTCATATACAAATTTCAATGAGGTAGGCAAGCTGCTGGTGGACATGTTAACCTCTGTGGTGGGGTTCTCCACAAATGAGCATGTTGATGAAACTGTGCTGGTCATGCTATCTACATATAGCCTTGGGAAGCCTCCTGCTGTAAAATACAATTATGCCAAGTTTATTGCCAACAAGATACATGACCAACTGCTGAGGATGGACAGGGAGGCAATATTTAAATATTCATCATACATCTATCACCTCTTCTTGTACTATCAAACAGATTTCTTCTAGTGCCCCATCAAGAAGTTGGATTCACAGGGTGAGAGGAGATCTGTCATCTTCTGGTCTTCAGTTTTTCATCAAGTCCGGAGCTCTCCCTACTCCTACTGTGAATTTATTGACCAGTTTGTCTATCCAGTTACATGCCTCCTGAAGAGGTCTCCTCCTGCCAGATTGTCCAAAGATATGCAGAAAATCTTACAGCTATCCAGGAACTACAAAATAGGTGATTGGTATTTATACCAAAATCACACAGTCATCAGAATCTATGGTTGTGAGCTCTGTCCCTACAGGCTCCCAAGGTATGTGCCTATGAAGTTGTTTGTCCTGGAATACTATAGGCAACACATCAATTCTGACCTTACACACTTCCATAGTGCCAAGAAGAAAGCTAATCTAAAATTCAGAGACCACCTAGGCCCATTCATCATGAACAAGAAAGATGGTTGGCAAGAAGTTGATCAAATAGTGGGGCAACAACTTAAACTCAAAAGGAGCTTCTAGTGGGTCCCTTATGACCCTGAAGGCTTTATTAGTGCTAGGAGAGTCAAGTATAGGCTGTTAGCCTATAAACATTGTCCATATCCACAAATAGAACACTTTGCCAACCAAGATTAATGGGTGCCTGATACAATAGTAGAAGAATTTACTCAGGAAGAGAAAATGGAGCAGACTATAAAAGATTTAGAGAAAACTCTTGACTTGGATTCTTGTCAGCAGGTCATATTCAAACAACCAATCCAAGTAGGAGAAGGCACATCCACTGCTGCAGCTGCACAGACTACCCAGCAAGCATCTACAACCACCACTACAGCAAAAGGCAAAGAGATAATGGATGAACAGCAAGAGACAGAGGCAGGGCAGCCCAGCACCTCAAAGGATCAAGGTCAAGGGCAAGCCCCTTTACAGCAAACTGGACCACCCCAAATCCCAGTTTTGCAAACACCTCTCAATGAAGAGAGAGGAAAAAAGCGAGATAGAGAGGAGGTCACACCTCCAAGTGGATCAACACAGCAATCAGAGGCCAAGAGGCCAAGAATTGACCCTGAAACAGAGGAAGAAGACGTCAGTGAGGAAAGAGCAGAAAGCCAAAACAGAGAAAGACAATCCAGCCAACAAACTGCCACTAGTTCATTTCAGCTGGAACAGGCCATGCAACAAGGCACAGAGGTATCCTCCTCAAGGCAGCAAGGCAAGCAACCAGTTGGTATCAAAGGGGGTTTCATGGAGATCAAAGCACAAAATGAATTGTTGAGAGTACAACTCTATGATCAATTCTTGAAGGCAACCCCTTCCAAAAAACAACAATTTATGGCAGCATACGACATCAAGGAGGACAAAATGATTTTTACTCATTTAAAGCCCAAAGTTCCACATCCCAAAACCTCTGCAGATTACCTAAGAACAAACTTGGAGGTATTTTCTAAAGACATACATCCAATG
>APFE031337301.1:0-25133 GCA_000404065.3 Pinus taeda | reverse complement strand
GCAAACTGGACCACCCCAAATCCCAGTTTTGCAAACACCTCTCAATGAAGAGAGAGGAAAAAAGCGAGATAGAGAGGAGGTCACACCTCCAAGTGGATCAACACAGCAATCAGAGGCCAAGAGGCCAAGAATTGACCCTGAAACAGAGGAAGAAGACGTCAGTGAGGAAAGAGCAGAAAGCCAAAACAGAGAAAGACAATCCAGCCAACAAACTGCCACTAGTTCATTTCAGCTGGAACAGGCCATGCAACAAGGCACAGAGGTATCCTCCTCAAGGCAGCAAGGCAAGCAACCAGTTGGTATCAAAGGGGGTTTCATGGAGATCAAAGCACAAAATGAATTGTTGAGAGTACAACTCTATGATCAATTCTTGAAGGCAACCCCCTCCAAAAAACAGAGATTGATGGCAGCATACGACATCAAGGAGGACAAAATGATTTTTACTCATTTAAAGCCTAAAGTTCCACATCCCAAAACCTCTGCAGATTACCTAATAACAAACTTGGAGGTCTTTTCTAAAGACATACATCCAATGGATCACATAGAGCTGCACAAGCAAACAGGGGAAATGGTCTATGCTACGCTTGCAGACAAGGCCATGCTAGCCCATAAGTTGAAAGAATCGCTGAAGAATACAAATACACAGTTGGATTTAGAGATAATGTCTTCCCAGGCTAAGGACAACAGAATAAAAACGTTGGAAGACATTATCATTGATCTAGGACATGATCCAAAACATCCAAAGGGTGTTAGGGCCCTTATGAAAAAGAAGGAGGATGATATTGCTGCACTCAGGAAACAGGCAAAATTGCCTCCAACCATTCACCCTGACACTGCAGAACTTGCACAGGAAAAACAGCTTGATGACACCATGGATTTACTTATGAAGATGAATCAAAGAATACTAGAGATGGAGGGAGAATTAGAGAAAGCATGGCAAAGATGACAGGGAGAATCAACCTCCCAGCCACCCCAAAATTCTACAACTCTTGGCCCTGCCCCTCCTTCACAAACAGCAGCAACAGCCCCTCCTGCCATTCCAGCACTAACCACAACCACATCATCAATAGAGGCAACAGAAGCAACAACAGCCGCAGAATCTAGCATGAGTATGGAGGACTTAATGGAAGCTGTCAAGGAGCTTGAAACTCAAGTGACAGAAATAAATGAAGCCAAGGACAGACTGGCCAAGCTAGAGGCCAGCTATGACAAGTGCAAGATGACAGTGGCAGAAAAGCAGAGAGAAATAAAGGCCTTGGAGGCCAAAGTAAAAACTTTGGAAAAGGAATTGCTTCTAGGCAAGACCTTAGCAGAAATCCAGAAGATAATCTGGGCCAAAATTGGCCAATTAATCCATGACCAATGGAGGTCAATCCAGGCAATACATGAGCAAGTTGGATTGATAAGCATGGCTCATGTTGAAACACAAAGGGCTAGAACAGCACTAGGAATCATGCCTGAGCAAGCCAATAAGATGATACATTTCCTCAATAATCACACTAGGGAGGAATTGGCAGCACTAGAAATAAACAGCTAAACAGACACCATCCTGACAGCTAAGAAAGTGCTAAATTGGAGGAATTTCACTCAAACACTAGAAAGAAAATGTCAAGAAATGAAGGCAGAAATTGATGAATTCAGGGCAAAGATGACAGTGTTACAGGATAAAGGACTGCCAAGCCTAGTGACTGACATAAGACAACTGCTGTCATATAATCAGTATATCACAAGGATCAACAATTATGTTGAGAATCAAATAACAGCATCCAGCAGCTCCACAGAAGAAGCAGGGCCTCCCTCTGGGCAGTCTCTGTATGACAAATTGGAAAATCTATTTTTTATTAAGCATGAGATAAATCCTCTATTTGAAGTGCCTCCAAACTTCTACAGATATACAGAAGCAGATGAAACACGTAAAAATAATGAGACATCAACTACCTCCAGCTGATTGGTGGTAGGCAATGCTGGAAATTCTGCCCAGGTGACCCCATCATATTATTCCTCTTTTGTGAAAACTCAGATCTCAGTCACAGTACAAGTCAGCAGACAAATCAGCACGCAAGTATCACAGGAAGCATCCATACAGTGACTCACCAAAGCACTCAAACAACAGGCTCAACTAACGCAGAATTAAAGGCATAGCTACAGCCAACTTTCCTGAGCCAAAAAGTCAAAGGTTGTCTGACAGAAAGATAGCTACCATCTCAACATTAAATGCTGTAGTTATTTCTTTCATTTACTTTTTGTAAGAGAGTTGGTGGTGCAATTTATTGCACAATAACTCACTATTGAGATATTTTGTATCCTATTTTTGTATATATATCCCCTCAAAGAACATATTGAGGGTCGGTTATAGTGAAACTCTTTCAGAAGAGCTCTATTGTATACTTGAAACATTTTTTGCTAATACAAATTGTTGGTGGAGTTCCTGGTTCCTATACTGTCTGAAGGTGGAAATGAATGGCTCTGTTATGTTGCAGAATTCATGTGTCATTGCTGGAACAATAAGTTATTCTGAACTGTGTTCTTGTTTTTTTGTGTATGCCATAATTCATATATGTTCATGATCATAGTAAATAGAGAAAAAGAATAGCTTAGGATTTGTCTGAAAAGCACCCCATGCTCAATCTCTGTTTCTAAATATGTTTTCTTTTGGATTAGCCATGGATATGAATTCTTAACTGCTCATGTCTAAACTAATTCTATCACTGAGAATATTGTTTAAGAATTCTTAACTGCTCTTAAGCAACACTCTCATTTCCCCCTTGTTAACATAGTGAAAGATTCTCAATTGCCTTTCACTCACTAATTCCATAACTTCATTTCACAATCTAAGAATTGTTCCATAGATGCCTATCTGGCTTTGCAACAACACTCAGCCTTCAAAAACATACTTTAGCAGCACACTACTTGGACTCCATTGCCCAATGGCCCTAACTATTTTGTAATCTATACCTCAACTCTGTTTGAATTCACCAACCAACCAAATTCAAAACAAAAAACCAGCACTCCATAACTAGCCTAAAATCATCCACCAAACAAAGCTAAATCATAAAGAGAGAGCCCTCTCTGGTTGCAGGTAGGCTAGGACCTGTAACTAAAAGTTTGGTTAGTGGTTACCTCGGCCGTATTCCCTTTAGGAAGCAGGGAACAACTTGAGTGATAACATCCACCTATGAATATTTGACTCCAAATTCTGAAGTTCCTTTCAAGTAATTTAGAACTTTTTTTGTAATAGACCAATGCCCTTCACAAGGCTTTTGCATAAACCTAGAAAAGATTCCAATAGCTAATGAAATATATAGTCTAGTAGTGGTGAGATAGATATGACTTCCCACAAGTTGTCTATACTTAGTTGCATCTTCAAATTCATTTCCTTCTTTAGATGTTAGCTTCATTTTTTTCGATTGGAGTGGACAAAGGATTGCATTCAACCATGTGTTGTGCTTTACAAACAACCCCCCATTTCATGTTATTTTTATTCATAAAACATTAAAATGTGAAACGGGTCCCTTTAAAATAAAATTGATATAAAAAATTTTACTTAACGAAAGGTCCAATAATCAAAGGAGCGCTTTATAAAAAACCTTTTTAAAGCAATATCCATTTAAAAGAAATAAAGCAAATATTCGGTTATTGCGATAAAGCGATCGCAAGATTGCATATCGCAATGACATGAGGGACACAACAAAATGGCATAAGGCTTTCCGCCGATGCGATATAGTATTCGGCGATCGGCAATTGACGATATCCAATGCACTACCGAAAGCACCCCATATCAATACCGCCGATGCGATAAGCTATCGGCGATCGGCAATCGGCGGGTCCCCTTTGTATGAGTCACATTGCACATATGCCTTTCGTCGATGCGATATCGCAATCGGCGATCGGCGATCGGCGGGTCCCCTTGTTTAAAGCCTTAATACGCATAAGTCTTTCGCCGATGCGATATCACAATCGGCAATCGGCGATATGCGATGCACATTGTAAACGCGGACTTGTTATAATCTCCGATGCGATGCGATAAGGCACAGTTTTCCATAGAAAGCCGTTAAAGTGATTGGAAAGCTCAATTTAATCATATTTAAGGCATAATCACTCCCGCTCGGCCGCCAATACGTCCATTGCATGCGTAATGAGATCTCTCGACCGAATAATGATATAATGGGCATTTATAAGGTGGCAGGTTCTATACGGCCATTTAATGGATTCAAGTCGAAAAATCTTTCTATGGATTATCTCCGCGCCCGTTTTAAAAGCTGAATATATTGTTGCACATCTGTTCATTTGCTATCAATTGCAAGTTTTATTGCTATCTCTCTGTGTTATGCCAAATTGCCTCTCTGTGCAGAATTCAGTGATAAACAGGAGTTCGGGCATGATGGGTAAGAAGTCTAAGAAAATCGCAGGTGCTTCCAATCCACCAGTCGCAGGACAAGCCGCAACAAACAGCAAGAAAGGCCTAATATCCGACACAACATGCACAGGCCTCGCTAGAGTGACTTGGCAAGGAACTTATGACTTAATTGAGGCCGAGAAACCAACACAGACGGTAGAAGAAGCTACCGCGGATTCATTAAAGAAATCGGACTGCACTCTCAAGGATTTGGCTGATTCATTCCTTCACAGGATAGCAGCCAGGGAGAAAATTCTCCCATATACAGACGTGGTGCGATGGGCGATTAAAGAAATCCCCATCATGGATAGAACTTTTAGCACAAGAGATGTAAGGATTTTTGGATCGTTCAAGCCAGAACACCTGAGGCAAATGTATCATTTGCCCAAGCCAGAGAAGATATACAACAGCGCCTTCTTGGAGAAGTTTGTGAGCGAGAATGAGATTGAGTTCGAACCTATCAAGGACTGGAGGCAAAATCCAAATAAACACAAGCACGAATCCTCCAGTAAGTACTCGGTCGATTCTTTGGCTTCTCCTTATTTCTATGCGGGTATAATGATGTGTAGATTATGGGGTTTACACAACTCTGCCATTTTTACCATTGAAATGGTTCCTCTTATGGAGGCGGCAGTAAACAGCATGATTATGGATTGGGCTACTATCCTTTCGGATAAGCTAGCAGTAGCTGTCAGTGACTTTAGGAATAAAACTATAGTCACTGAGAGAAAAATTCCCCCATTCTACTATAGTGCATATATCCTGGATACCTTATGTTTCAAGTCCGAATTCCCTATTCTTGGTTGGAGGTGGACTGCATAGGACCCCTCGCCCATTCATATTTATCATCACAAGTTGTGGAAGTCGTCCTATAAAAACCACTTGTATCAAATTTGTAATGGTTTCATGGTTCCCGTTTATTATTCAATTTTTGATAAACCCATTTCAAGGATCTCCTACCTAGCCTCCTTTGATTTGCCCGTAGTGGCTAGTTGGTTTGGAGAAGAGAATTTTACTTATATTAGAGTGTTCGGCAGCCAAGCCAACCCTCATGTCCTCCCCTTATATGTTTCTGATAAAATCTGGCAAGGGAAATTGCATATCAGATTACAGCTGAGAGTACTACACAGACTCTCAAAAAAGAGAAGAAAAGGGGTTGGCCTACTTTTCCCTTCAGATGTGGTGTCTTTACCCTACATGATCTCAAACATGCAGAAAAAGAGCCACAAAGATTCAAGCTTTAAATCTGGATACAATCCCGAATAGAGCATTTGACCCAAAGCGAACTGCCTATGCCGCTTTGGAACATGCCAAATTAGCAACGTTTGATCATAAAGAAGATATGTTCGATGACATGTTCTCTTCAGCTGAATCAATAGGTCAAGCCAAAGAACTTGCCAAGATGAGATACAATGATGAAGGGCTAATTGAGTTTAATAAACTTAGAGAGCATAGACTGCGCCTCTAGATTTATTAACGCTAACCCCAGCAGCATCATCAAGCGAGCCTGGTCAGCAACAGACAAAGGAACCTCCTGCCACAACGAAAGATCATAATAGCGAGCAGGAGGAACAACAGAGGAAAGACCAAGAGGAGAAGCTGAAGAAAGAACAGGAAGAGCGGTTAAAGAAAGAGCAGGCGGATAAAAAGCGAAAAGAGCAGGAGGATAAACAGCGCAGAGAGCAAGCGGATAAACAGCAAAGAGAGTAGGCGGAAAAACGACGAAAGGAACTTGAGGAGAAACAAAAGGAAAAACAAGAACAATTGCTGAAGGAGTCTCAATCTAAACAAACCACCACCGATACTAATGTGGGTACTATCACAGACCCTGAATTGCTAAAGGAATGGCAGCAGTTCGACACCATTATCAGTGGAGGGAAAGACTCAAAAAGTACCGATACTCCTAAGACCAGCAATATGCAGGATGATACCTCATCTCAGGTTCTGAGTGGAACCAGCGGCCCACCTAAATCTAAAGATATGAAGTAATTCCGAAAGGTCCCAGCGATCAAATCATTCTACAAGTAGAAGATATTCCGCCATTGGATGTCTTCTACAGCCCAAGGCACAGAGCAGTGGTAAAACGATCGAGGAATAGATGAAGGCTTGATCAACCTTCTATCTTCCCAGAACAAACGGTCACAGGCAACGTAGTGTGGAAGGAGAAGCTGGATCCCTCCGATGATTTAACTAAATTGTCACAGTACGCTGGAGCCTATTCAGCTGCAACCATCAACAAAGCATCGGAGGTGAGTCTTTTGTTAAAGACTAAAGACCAAGAAATCTCCACTTTACAGACAGAATTAGCCGAGATAAAGCAGAGGGTAATGCAAGCGGAGGAGCAGTTAGCGGCACAACAAAAAAGGACAACGCAGGCAGACGAGCAGTTATTGGCGCAACAACAAATAAATAATCAATTGGCTCAGCAATTGGAAGCAGAGAAACAAAGGATTGATCAGGCAGCGATCCAGAAACAAAAAGAATTAACGGAGGCTTTGGAAAAGTTGAAAGCAGCGAATGAGCGAATAGTGAAAACCAAGGACGAGCAAATTGCTCAAATAACATCGCAGCTAGAGAAAATAAAAGGAGATTCGCAGATAACAGAGTTCAGGAAAGAGGCAACGTTGATAAACAATGCGCTAATATTGCAAATTAAACTCTTGTGTCAACAAATCTCTCAAGCGGAGCCACTCTGCAAATTAACTACATCCATAAATGAGCAGGTAGAAAAATCTAGGGATGACTTGAATCAAGCGGATGAGGCTATTACTGCATATCTTGAATGGCAAGATTCGAAGTCGGGAAAAGCCTCCAATTTACCCAGGATACTTGAGGTTCATAAAGATATACTTTTCACGGAATGGCACACACAGGTGTTAAAGGTAGAGAGAGCAGCTTCAAGATGTAGATTAACTTCTAGCAATTTAGTTGATCTAGTTAACGACACTCTCTACATAGCAAACATGATTTCCCAGTGTACACCGAGAAAGATTATTACAACAAATGCATTGGAGCAAATGTGTTATCCAGAGTTAGAAGGCAGAGGAAGATTAATCGCTGGAGTTAATAGTTTAAACATGGAAACATATTGGCACTTCCTAGTTAAGCCTCATGAACAAAGAGCCGCCCTCAAGTTTTTAACAGATGCCATCCAGTGTATGATTCTCGACATCCAAGATGCCACCTATGCTGCCCAGCTCAGTTCGCACCTCAACAAACCTCTGGAAATTGAGCCAATGCTTGCCATTAATCAGCTCAGATTCAAAGGAAAGCAGCCGACTCAATGAATCATCCTCCAGCTCCTCAGATTGCCAGCCGAAATAGCAACAAAAGTTATTGATATCAGTTTAAGTAGCATTTCTGTTTTATAGATATTTAGATTAGTATTGTATTTATAGACCCTTTCATGTTTTTAGAAAGGGTCATAAAATTTTGTAATAGACTTAACAGACTGAAGTTTGCACTATTGTGCTTCAGTCCTTATTCTTTTATGAAACTCGACCAGTCGTTCTTACTTTAATGAAGAAATTTCTTTATACAATTGTGCACTATTGTCGTTGATTGAGGAATGTTTATGCGTTAAGGGAAGAACTACACATAGCAATTGATATCTGGGAGTGGCAAGCAGCTCAAATGTTATTTCTATCTTTGTCTGAAGTCATTCTGTGTATGTGAATTGTTATGTAATTATTCTTGCTATCGTTGATTGTATGCATGCGCTATAACAACAAATCTTATTCATTCCACTATTGGGTGTTTATATGATGTGCCTTTACTTCTAAATCATGTATATGATAACGATATGAATGTATAAACTGTAGTAATTTCGCTTCAATCGCTCTGCTTAACTATTAAGTACAACAATCTTAAATGATTCAATATCTATGTCTTAAAGATACAGTCATCTATATGTTTGTCTTCTAGACATAGAGCATCAAAAGCTACGCTTTAGAGCTCAATAGATTCCTGGGATAGTTTCGTTTACTTATATTTCTGTCAATAGTTTCAGCCTTCCGCCTATCACTAGTGTTATCTACAAAGCATTCACTCATCCCATTTATCTATTTCTGGGAAACTGGTCCCATTACCCCCAGTCGGAGCCACTATCCCAAATGGAAAAGGAGCTGCACTAAGGTCCGGACCGGGTGGTTTCCCCAATGTTGTTGCAGCGATTTTCGAGGCATCAACACCATGCCAAACTTGTTCAATAATTATTAAATGTACTTATTTTGGGAGAGGAATATAAAACTTAGATGTTGGGTCACTTTAATTCTCAAGTCATAGTGAAAGTGTCCCAGATTTGTCATCACAAATCCCTTCTTTAACTCTTTCTTTATTGATGCAATATAGTTTTCATTGTTCCTTGTTATCAATGGATCATCTATATATACTACAATATAGACAACAGTTTTGCCAACTTTCTATGACAAATAAGGTTGCATCATGAAGGTTAAAATGTTTGAAATTTAATTTCAAAAGATGCTCAGTTAATTTCTTGTACTAGGCTACTGGTGTTTTTTTTAGGCCATATAAGTATTTGATGAGTTTGCATACTTTATGTTCTTGTCCCTTCACAACAAAACCTTCTAGTTGAGACATGAAAACAATTTCTTTCAAGTCTACATTCAATAAAGAAATTTTCACATCCATCTGATGGACTTTCCATCCATTCAAAGCTACTAAATCAAATAGAGTCTGGATGGTGGCCCATTTTGTTGTGGGGGAAAAGGTATATTCATAATCAACATATTTTTTCTATGAAATTTTTTTTTCCATGAGCCTTTCTTGGTACTTGTCAAGTGAGCCTTTCTTGTAAACCCACTTACAGTCTATTGGTTTGGTTCCAAATGAAGGGTCCACCAACTTCCATATTCCATTATTTATGAGAGCATCATACTCCTTTATATGCATTGTTTCTTTCCATTCATCGTGACAAGTAGCTTAATTAAAGGAAGTTGATTCAAAATTAGTAGACAAATTCAATTCACAATCATATGAAACATCTATATATTCAACTAAATCAAAATCATCTACATCACCTCCAATTTGTTTGGTTGAACTTCTAGTTCATGTCTTTCTGACCTTATCAAGGTGAACACTTTCAAGTGTTTTGGTGAGCCATTTTGGGGGGGACTTTCGAAGTTGTTCTAGGTTCTATGTTGATTGAGATGGGGTTGCATCTACATTTATCCTTCCAATCCTCTCAATCACATCACTCAAAAGGTCTTCCTAATTTGAAGGAGTGGTCGGAAATTCATGAGGGGGAGACAATGCTTTAGAAGAATATTCCATAGGTTGATCTAAGACAGGGATCCCCCATTCAAGATTTTGATTCTCATTATCAAATTCATGTTAATTTTTTGTATGATTGAATATGTCCAAATGATCAAGTTGTCACTCAATCATGTTTTTAATCTTGGAAGATTCAAGAAAAATCACACCTATAGAAAAAATAAACTTCTTATTTACCTCATTGCAAAGATGATATGCTTTGATGCTATCTGAATACCCAAAGAGGATGCACTTTCAACTCCTTGCATCAAGTCTATTTTTTTTCCTTAGGAATTGAAGTATAGCAGGTGGAACCAAAGGTCCTAATATGTCTTACCAAAGGAATGTGGCCATACCACATTTACTAAGGAGTCTTACTTTGAGAGCATGAGATGGACATTCATTTTTTACATAAACTACACATAGAATCACATCAGCCCAAAACATCAATTTTACATTTTTTAGAAACATCACTGAGCAAACCATATTTAAGATAGTCATGTTCATTCTTTCAACTAAACCATTTTGTTGAGGATTATATGGAACAATTGTTTGTTGTTGAATCCCATGTTGGCAATGATAGTTTTCAAATTCATTAGATGTAATTTATTTTCTGTTATCTATATGAAGAGAGTCAATGTGATTTTGCATAATTTTTAATCCATGCATGAAAATTTCTAAAAGTTTCAAAATCTTCTAATTTACTTTTAGCAAGGATACCCAACATATCATGGTGTAATCATTAAAAAGAGTCATCATATATCTATTTCCATTTGTATTAGGAGCAAGCATTGGGCCACACAAATCAAAATGAATTAGTGAAATCTTTTTACATTCTTTGCAAATAGAATCATAAAATGGTTGTTTGTTATGTTTTCCTAGGATACAAACATCACAATGCTTAAGTTTCCTTGGAAGAGTTGGAAAACCAAAAACTCTCTTCCTTTTCAACAAATGAATATTTTGATAATTAAGATGTCCAAATATTGCATTACATAGAAGACTTTATGGAAATGTGTCTTCATTGTACTAAGAAAGGCATGCAGAGTTTTGTGCACGAGCAAATGTTCCTCGCATCTTTAGCAATATTTCTTCCTACGTTCTAGCCATGGCAACTATGTTGTCTTATGCTTTTGTTATCTCTACTTTTCCATCAAACATATGAATAGAGTGTCCTTATTAGTGAATGTGAACAAGGGACAACAAGTTTCTTTGTAATTCTTGAAGGTAAAGTATATCATGCAAAAGAAAGTGAGGAAGTCTAAGTACTTTAAGCCTAATGATGCCAAGTCTAAATGGCATGAGACTTGACTTGTCTACAAAGTACACTAGTCCATCCACATTATCACAAAGGTCTTTAAAGAAGTCTTTTTGAAAATTCATATGGCAGGTTGTACTTGTATTAAGCAACCATGCATCTTTCCAAGAAGAAAGTATGGAACAAATCTTCAGTTACTCCAATATTACAATAGGAAACAATGCAATAAGAAAATTCTGACGCTTTACCTTTTATTGGATCTAGTGTTTTACCTTTATCTTCTTCACTTTCTCACTTGATTTGCTAAAAAAAAACTAAATCAAACTAAATTTATTTTCTTGTAACTGGAACCATTACCTCAAAGCAACACAATGCACCAACCTAAGTCACAAATTCAATAGAATCCATGTTGCTTTCTACACATGGTCTCGAGGATAACAAACTTAAAAAAATAATAATAATAAATAAATAAATATGGTCTGTAACCTCTTTTTATTGAACAATACTCATATGGCTACACTATTAATTTATATAGTGAAATGACCATGTCATTCTCCCTTTAAAAAATATTAATAAAGCCAATTTAAAATAGATTTAAGTTTAATCTCATCTCTATAGTTGTTACGAATAACAAAAAAATATATATATATTTATTCAATACTTATTGAAAAAGGGCTAAATTTTAAAACTTTAATTTTGAGATAATAAAATCTTTATTCACACAATCAATTATATAAACAAATGTTTATTTATTATTATTTTTTCATTTCAAAACCACTAATTTAGAATATTATCACAATTCTAATGACGGTTTTTTATTTTTTACATGATTCTACATAATAATCCGTTCTTAAACACTTATATTTTAATTAAATCTTAAATTTTTAAAAATATTATATTTTAATTATATTTTATTTCACGTATTCTATCTAAGGGTTAGCCCTATACTCCTTAGTGAATCTCAATCAAAAATAGAGAAGACATACCTTGATTCAAGGAATATAAATCTTAAAATTTCAAAATATAATTAAATTTTATTTCATGTATTCTGATGATGATGATGATGGTTAACATCTGTTGAGACCAAATAATGATCTATCGGACCTAAAAAGACAAATTATTTATTTTGATTTAAGATTTTATTCCTATGCTCAAAAAGCTTGGAGAGAAGCCTCCCGAGTTCACTATAATTTTGGCATTGTAAAAGGCTAGGAAGGTCAGTATTGTAACAAAGGTTGTGAAATTGAGATCTAATGTGGTTGTATGCAGGGCACTCTAAGAGAAAGTGGTTTTCATCCTCGATGCTCCTATTCTCACAAATATGGCAGATCCTTTCCATCCATGGCGTTTTAGGAACTGCCCAACGGCTTGTTTCACTATGGAGCTCATGAGAATTCGTTCTAATCTTTGCTATATTAATTTTCGAGCTAGTTAAAATAGAGAGACACTTTTGATCTTCAAGGGTGGGGTTGATGACCTTCTTATAATAACTTAATTTTCTTTTAGACGCTAAATCTTTCTCACACCACAATTTTTCTTTGAACTTAGAAGTAACAATATCTTTAATGTTATTTATGTTTTGCAAAGCAACATTCTCATTGATCGTGTCTTTATGCCATCCTCCGTTAAGCCTTAGGTGGTTTTGACTGGAATTTAAAGCTAGCTTAGGAAGTCTATGATTGTCTATTTTATTGAGCTTGTGCTTGTACAACAGAGAGCTGAGCATAGCTAGACTCTCAATAGGACAAAGACCTGCTTCTATAAGGAGAATAGGATAGGGTGTGTTACTTTTAATTTTCATGTCATAAGTTATAAAACGCTTCTGGATTTGCTCAATCTTTCTCCGTGATTCTTTGGAGATGTTGTAGCCCCAAACTTCACAGCCATATATATATTGTATATATTATATTACCTATATCTAAAATATAATTTAATAATTCATAAATATAATTATTTACTTAATTTATGTATTTATTTATGGAAATAAAAAAAATTAGGTAAAAATAATACAAGTTAGTTTTAAAACTAATTAGTTTTTATTTATAATAATAATATATAATAATCTACAATAACTATATCAATACGATTAACAATGATAATAATTCATTTAAACTCTTTTCTATATTTATTTAATTCATATATAAATTAATTTATTTTTGATAGAAAAAACAGTTAAACTTAGGTAAACGAAAAAATATACAAATCAAAATTATGGTTTTAAACTGATAATAATATTATGATAGTCATTTTATAATTCTATATACTATATATTTTTGATATTATAATATATACATTAAAATAAATAATACTAGGTTGTTAAGATCAAGTAATAAAGTGACTTTATGGTTTACAATTATTATGATTTTTATTTAAACATACGGAATTAAGTAATTCTACAACTACCTAATTTACTAGATCTATCTATCTATCTTCTTATATATAGCCTATATAATATTTTTATATATTAAATTTAAATCATAACTTGGCTAGATCTTTCCTTTATATTAATATAAGAAAGTTATTTATTAAATTGATTATTATTATAATCAATCCAAATATCAAGTAGAAACAATCTACATTATATGATCATTAAAAATGAAAACTAGATGTAGAAGACACATGCTCCTCTAGATATAGAAGACACTCTTCTTGTATACATGAATAATTTTTATATGTCTATATAAAGGAACTACCATCCACAATAATACATGGGTACCCAACCATTGCAATTATTGCTCTAGTAGGATGTCCATTAGGTGCATGGGTCATTCAATTTCTCAATGAACACCTCTTAAACATGCAAATAACTCCATGAATGATTGCAAGATATAACAAGTGTAACAAATGTATCCACTCTTTGTTAATACCTGTCCCTTTCATAAAAATTACTTGTATAAAGTGTTCTAGTTCCACAACATTAACATGAGTTTGCAAACCAACATATTATCCACTCATAAAGCATTCAACATTGACATAACCCACTTGTCCATGTGTTAACAACCCCTTATATGGGTTCAACAATTCTCTCCTTTAGGGAATTGTTAAACCCATATTCCATGCAGACATGCATTTGATAGCATCATGCTTAAGAAGGATAGGATGGTTAGTTTAGGTTACGCACCCAAGCACAAGAATGCAGATAAAAATTTCCTGGTTAAGTTGAGCTTAATTATTTATCATAGACATTGAACTTTATAGCTCAAACACAACATAAAGGGAGCCACTTGGTTATTATCTTGGACACACTAGGAAATCCTCTATTTAACTTAGACACACCAATAAATCTATCAATTTGGATGTGCACCAAGAAATTTATTCATCTCAACTTGGATATGCTATGCCATCAAATGCTTGGTTCAGATACACAAAACAAGCCATCAAATCAGCTTCGTGTTTTAATTATATAGGAGAAATTCTTGATGGAGAGAATTTCCAATATCCAACTAGTATTCAACAAACTCTAAAAGAATAATATATTCATATTTATGTAGATAATTTGAAAAACCCATCTAACACTCTAATAACAAACCATTGAAAGCAGTAAATCCTCTAGATGGAACCAAAATCATACTTTCTAACACTTCCTCTTAAGGATAGTGTTAAGGACATAAGAATCAACACTAGACATACATCATTTAAATTTTTACCTACATAAGGCTCCCATGAGTATGTTGATTGCATTATATTTAGTAGAGAAATAACCTATGCAATTCCCCTTCTTATTAATCAAGTCACTAATGAAATTGTGTGTAGTCTCAATGTGTTTTGACATGTCATGAAATACAATATTATTTGATGGATTGACACACAATTGATTATCACAACAAATATTACTAGGATTCCTCTCCACTATTCCAATCTCAAGAAGAAATTTATTAAGCCATATTTCTTTACAAGTCCTACCCCACTAGCTATAATGTTAATAACTAGTCTGAGCATGATAGTAACTCCAATAATCATATATTTCAAACAAATAATAATGGTTGTGTTTTGTAATCTCATACAAAAGGAGATACAATAAAATTGTTTGTAATAGCTCTCTCATTCTTACAATAAATTTGTTTGTAAACTTTAGGATATAGCATTTTTCACTTATTGATGGGCATGCAATTGCTTCCTTACTCTCAAAAAACAAAATTAGAGTTTGTATTCCATGGAATCCTAATCCCACATAGATTTCAAACGATTCTTCTATATGATTAGACGAAAAGATTTTATCTTTCCACCAATCCAATATGGTATTTTCTATTGGGGGCCAAGTGGGTAGGGAAGCGGCATGGGGGCCTTCAATCTTCCAGATGGCATATGCATAACCTATGCATTGTCAAAGTGGAAAACTAGTAACTTCTTCTTCGACAATTTGTTTGCTATCTTCTACATACTTCTTTCAAGTCTTTGAACACCTCCCTCTCAAGAAAATTCAATTGCAATAAAAAAATGATAACTAGGAACCACTGGTACAAACACATTACACAAAAGTTACTTACAAAAAATAATCCACTTTCTTTCCCTAATCCCCGATCTACATAGGATTTACAATGTGGAATTTTCGTGATCACAACCCCTTCTCATGAGAATATACTTGGTTTCTACACAAATTAAAATTATAGAGTAATTCATTAGCATCAAATAATGTCACATATTTATAAATTAACCTCTACATTAGGATAGGAACTTTATTGGGGCGAGAGGTGATGTACAACCCAATATAAGGAAAAATTTTTAGTGGCATAAATTTTTGTAAACATTTACTGCCATTTCAGTTAAAAACAATAAAAGGTAAAAGTAATATAGAGCGGAATATGGGGGAGATGTTATAGTCTCCATAAATGTGTGTGAACATTTTAATGTTGAGTCAAATAATAATATTGATGGGCCTCTAAATTAGACACAAATTAAGGCCCATATAACTATTCTTAGGCACTCGAAGGCTTATATAATATTCATGGGCCTCTAAATTTAGAAGTATAAGATAATGTATTAAATTAGTTTTCCGTTTTGGATATTCCGTATTAAATTAGAGTTATTTCATATAATTTAATGAGATATGTCAAACTATTGTTTTTATGAGTCTTATATTTTGTTGTTTTATTGGTGTATTATCTCTCACCACATTACTTTGCTTCTTATTCTATATTTAATGCCAGATAGGCTTAAACTTAATTTGACAGATTAATTAGATTCTAATTTTATATTTATAGTTAGATTGAATTTATATTTATTAACATGTTTTTATTCTTTTTTTCTTTATAAACCAGGTCATAGCTAAGGGATTTGTTTTTGAGGTAAAACAAACAACCAGTTCTAGAAGATCCCACAACTGAGGAAGAATGTGGTAGTAGTTGAAGTAACAAAGTAAATTTGTGGTGCAGGAAAATTTAGAAGATTTGGAGGAGAAATAAGTACATTCAACTCCTCTTTTGATTGGCAACACTTTTGCAATAAATTTGGCCAAGAACCTAAAGTTCCATTATTGAACCAAACACATCAACACAAAGTACCATATGATTTGACATCATGTTGAGGATAAGACTACCCATCTATGACATTGTTCCACAAATGAGTATATTGTAGTCATATTCACTAAAATACTTCGAAGAGAAAAGTTTGAAAGATTCAAATTGATGCTTGGACTCAACAACATACCTTCAGATTCAGGAGGGAATGTTGAAACCTAATCCTAGGAGATTGTAAAATTCATGTAAATATTCTAAAAATAAAAATAAGGAAGAATTGGAAGATTAAGAGACATTGTAACATCAATCCCAATAGTCTCCCTCTCCTTATAGATTGATTTATCTTAATTAAATACACATTTGAGGAGTTACCTAATGCCCAATGTGATACCACCTTTTGTGGAAGTAATTACCTCTTCAGTGGTACCACTAGTACCTAATGACATTGGTAAAAATATCCATCCCAATATGGAATATCATCATGATCATGTTCCCACATGGGTCATCACTCTATCACTTTCACCTGACTACCTTGATATTGATTTGCCTTTGGATATGGGCATCTTGGAGGCCATGGCTTCATAAGAACTCCGACGGATACTATGCTTCATGTTGCTTGTACTCTCCCACAATTGGAAACTATGAAGATTGATATGAAAAAAATCTTGAATTGGGCCTGGGGTCATCTCTTGATTCACCTTTTGGCCAAATTAAATCAAGGCTTTCTAGTATTGACCTTGCCACTAGATTATCCACTCTAACTTCTCCAGTCAATGAATTGTTCATATCCTCTTCATGTATTGATCATTGATATCAAGGAACTACCTTAGCTCGTGACACCATTCACCCTTTATGTCCTTTGGTTTTCCCTAACAACATTATGTTTTTATGCTATACTTGGAATCATCAACCTTTAGGAGCTTCAAATTTTCAATGGATGTGGCATGGCCCCATGATGGTGCACCATATATTTCTAGCAAGTGAACATGAGTTTATACATTATAATCCTTGGCATGTGCCCAACAATGGGAACTACATTACGTAACCTATCAGACTATGCCATGCTTTGTATATTTATATATATTTCACAAAAAAAAACTTTTCATGTTTTTCACTATTGCTCTGAGGTATATCTATAAAATTGGCATATCATATTAGGATTCTCTAACCTTGTTATTGCATTTTTTGCCTTCTTCATCTCTATTTCAACTTTCCTTAAGGGCCACCACATTAGGTTTTGACTTTAACCATTCCTTTTTGCACATCACAACTTGTGCGATATAGCCTACTCTTGATCGACACCCTAAAATATCACTCAATTTTTTTCTTGGTGCCCATGGTTCATCCATTCGTAGGTTTGAGGATCCTCTTTAACACCTTCCATGACATCAAATTTTATCCCCATGCCTCTCTTTGTCTATCATTTTTTGATATCACCCTACAGGGGGTCGTCACGCTTTTTATTATGTTACTTTATGGTCACCTATGCTTACGGTCTTCAATGTCCTGATAGATGTCGTCATACGAATTATTTCCTTCATTTCACTCGCTATATTTACAACCATACTTGATCTATTTCCTTTGCATTAGCCTTGCTTCAATATTTCAACCCTCCATCACCTTTTATAGAGATCGTTGTGATGAGTGAGTTTTCATTGCTAGACACTTTGGCTCTGCTTTCTACCTTGTTTAGTTTGGTTCCATCACTACCCATGACAAAAAGATGCATATTGTTATACGACTTGTCTATATGGACTGAAATTCATTTTGTCCTTCTTTTAATGCTCATTAAATAACAAAAGTATCGAGCTCCTTTTGCTATATTTTGATGTTCGCTAAATTTATACAAAGATATTGATTTCATTTTGTTCTTCTTTTCGTGACTTGTTAAACCCATGAAAATACAAAAATTATATTACTATCCTATTTTCATTCTCATAAAACCTATATGAAAATGTTGACTTGTTTTTGTCTTTTCATGTCCATTAGTTAAATTGAAAGTTGACAAGTGATCTCTTCTCCATTATCAATCTCGTTAATCCATAAGAATGTCATGAGTGTTTTTTTATCTATTTTTTTCCTCGGTATAAACTTCACAAAAAAGGAATATATTGCACTTACTTGTCTTCTCTTTTGCGCTCATTAAACTATGAAGGGGATACACTAGGGGCGGGGGCTTCCTTTCTGTCGCATTTCTATTATGGTAGTTGTATGTCACCCGTGAACATAGAACTTGTTCGAGTCACATTATTACAGTTGGTTCTTGTTGGAAATATTATTCACACCTTCAACATTAGTCACATAACTCTATTCCATGAGTCAATATATCACGCGATTGGTTACCCTCCCAATCCATGGGCTTTGGTGATGCCTCTTGTGTCACCATCATGTTTGTTGATATTCTTCATTATCTGCTACAAACTTCACTATTGTGTCATGCTATTATATGTTCAAGGGAAGTCTTATTAAAACATTGACCATATGAATGTATCATTATACCTTTTGTGTTGGCCATACCTATGTCATTTTTACAACACTTCTTCATTTTCTATCATCAGAGACCTTATCTTCATGTCAGTTTCATGTTGATGATGGGAGATACATTAAGGACCTCCTTTAACGAATCCCTTACCATTGAATTTAGAACCTTACTTGGGATGTAGATCTAGAAACATTGTAGTAGCTTTGAGCTTACATTCATCAGTGGCAGGTTTCCTCGCATTTTCATTTGGATTTCATCATTGGACCATGTTCACTGATTCTACAGAATGCTCAACTTCAGCTCATTAATTTTCACTTTATATATTTTTATAGGTACCTTTGGATACATTTTCATTATCAATTGTATCCATCACATATGTTAATGATACACATCAATTCCTAGTAATTAGAAGGTATCCTTACATGTTTAAGATCATCTCATTCATTAACATGTAGTAGAGTCGTACCATTGGGGTGTGTGTCGAAGAGCTTGGGGAATTGAGGCCACTTCAGTCATGATCATTTCCTCCCCATGTTGTGAGTGGGGACTATATTATGTACTTTGAGGGCCATCATTAGGGTCCTTCACATTAATGTCCAGCCCTACTGATAGCTATTGTGCCCGAGATCCACATTGCATCATGACTAGTTCTCGATTAAATTAGTCCACAGTATGTTATGTGGGAAATTATGATATATTCTCTTAGTATTGAATGTGAGTATGCCTACCTCAGGGATGTACTTATTTATGTATCTCACCATCCTTTTGAGTCTCTATAGGTCTTTTATTATGGATCTCTACTTGCCTCTTTCACTAATCTACTTTTTGTAATTTAATTCAACCATCATATTCTCTTATGAAATCATACATTAGGAGGAGTTTTATAAATCTCTTAAAGTCACCCCAAGGGTCAAGAAGAAAGCCACAACCTTTTCCAGGCCAGAGGATCAAGTTTTGATTCGGAAAATGTAAAATTTCAAGTGTTTTGAAGGCTCAACGATCCTTCTCAGTTGTAGTAATTTAACAAGTGGACCTAGCAACACTCCCTCCTAGTGTTTTAGACCGAAATAGAAAGCCATCAATGCCCTCTCTAAACTAGAGCACCAAAACAATGCCAAAATTTGATTGGATAAGCATAGATTTAGATCAACTTGACAAATTTAATTAAAATAAGCTTTACTGATTAAAATAATGATTGATTTGGTATATCTTAATCATCACCTTGATACAATCAAGAATGTAGGTGAATTGAATTCCAATCATGATGGAAATCTATATAAATGGATCTCTTCACAGGTCATAGGGAGACAAAAGGAGCTTATGCCAAAATTTTCAGTGTCGCATCGATGATAAACTTGTGCAGTGGGAATACAAGTTAGGTATAAGGTCAAGGATAGAGGCTTAGAGGACTCATCAATGTACTCTAGTTCAATTCAAAGACAATAGTAACAATTATTTTCCCCATTCATATCTTGTGTTTCTTTGATTATGGTAAACGGTTGACGTATTATGTTGTACTAATTTTTTTTTGTATGAAGATTGTGTTAGTCTCTTTCTCGATGTGCAAGTGATATAGGAGATCCAGAAACAAAGATATCATTAGGAGATCTTCCTACAGTTGGCATCTTAAAAAAAAGTCAAGGAGTTAACATTAAAAGGTATGTCTACTACCTCCTTGCAAATTTGAATGTGATTGGGATTTTCTAGTTTCTTTGTCTCATTTCTCCATTCACGCAAATCTTCTAGGCAAGAACTTGGGTGAGGCTTACTGGGATTAAATTAACCTAGTACTATAGGTGAAATTATCTCTTAAACAATCCCTCACTATTTCACTAAAGGAATTCTGTATGTTTCCTTCTTTCTAGTTCATAAAATTTTGAAACAATTATTCTTGATCTTATCTAATATGCCCTTAGGGAGATGTTTCCTTATTTCTAGTTCATAAAAAATTGAAGCACTTTTCAATTATCTTATCCAATATTCCCTTTGAGAGATAGGTTGAGTACGTCCTATATATTGAATTACCCTCCAAGGGAATTGAAAAAAAAAGAATCTCTCCCCCACTAGAAAGAATCATGTATGAGATTGAACTCAAGTTATTTGTTTTGGAACAACCATAAGTAATGATTTTTTTCATCTATTTTTTACAATTAAAGAGCATTCATTTGAGAAAAATATATATTAATGTGAAATATACATTCACATTCAATGTTACCCTTTAGTTCGTTAATTTTCCTCTATTTATAAATATATTAACTTCTTAATATTTTACATCTTTTCCTTATATTATATGTATATTATTTTATTAAATATTTTAAGTAATTTTCATCAATTTTTAATATCAACAATTAAATAAAATCACTTTTTTTTTAATTAAAAATTAAAACTTTTCCTTCTATTTCACATTCATATCACAAAATATATAAAAATTCATAGAGTTTGGGAGGGTTTCCACAAGGAAACCTCTTGTTTAGATTTCCTGGAGCCGCATAATCACCAAAAAGTGATTGTTGAAGCTGATTCTGAGTTAATCATTAACTCGGTTGAGAGAATCAATGGTGGAATAGAGCCGAAAAAAGTCTCAAAACACTAGAGGCTAATCTAGGTCTTTCAATGGATCCAACTTCACCTCCTGTGCTTTCTGACAGTAAGCTTTAATCATGTGCAAAGGACGACCAATAAACTGGCAAATATTCTGGCTAATCAAGGAGTTATCTGTACCAAAAGCAAGGTCGCAATGGGCCGGCAAGAGATGCCTCAAAATAGACTAAAGGCGCATTATCATGACCAGGCGAATGAAGACAGGATGGTGTTTCGACATAGAACCATGGAGGCAGGGTCTAGATTGTTTGGAGTCATTATGAATTGTTTTTTTTTTCATAGTCTGGTCTTTTGTGGGATGCAGGCCACTGTCGGCCTCCGCAACCTTGGTAAGTTAAAATACATAGATTTTTGGATAATGTTGCTTTGCAGACTCTGTTTCTCGGGTGGATGGCCAGATGGATGGAGTATCATTTTACATTGGTTCATGTACTGGCATAGAGGGAATGGTGCTAGGGGCTAGAATATGGGGTTTCTTGGTGGCCTTAATACCCTTGGTTTTCTTTTTATGGATACAATACTACTCTTAGGGTGGTATATGGTTTATCGTAGGCCTTTCAAGTTGGAAGTGGTCTTTCTAAAAGGGGATCGATTCCACTCACCAAGCTACACGTGGCCAAGGGGAGGGAATGAATAGTGCCCTCAATGTGCACTAATTATGGTGCTTTAGACCCATGCGGTATGATGCTCTGCCATCGGATCAAGCAAGGTGGATCTACGGTCAGGAATAAACGAGCATGTAGGTGGGTCCAGGTAGTTAATTGGCGTGCTTCTAAGTACTCTGACATATTCCTCCATCCTTGGATCGGGCGACGAGATTTGACAGTGGAGATTAAGGATGCAAGTCCGAATGAGGAATATATTCCGTTCTTGTTCTGTTTCATGGCAGGAATCGATGATTTTCACGTGTTCTATATGTTCGAGCGTTATTCCCCCATTCGGACCCGAAATCCTTTTAAATTGGTTCCTTTTTCCTCTTCGGGTCTAATTCTAAATTTAAAGTGTGTACTTGTTGCTAGTCCGAATTGAATCTCGTCCATGGGATTTTTGTGGGAAGATCGTATGACCTCAGCACTGTCAGTATTTCAAGGGTATTGTGGTTTTTTTTGCAGGGTTCAAGGTTTCTACCCCTAGCTCGATGCCCTTGGTTTTAAGAGAATAGTTTTTCCCTGGTTCGCAATTCCTCATGGACTGTTGTATTTTATATAATTTAATTTACGATCTAATGATAGAGAAGGTATGACTCTTTCTTCAGCAAAAAAAAATAATAAAAGTAAATATATGATTAAATTAGTAAATGTGTTATATGTATATTAGTTTGTTTGGTTTAATTATGTTATGTTTTGGAGGGTTTTCGGGCATGTTTTTTGGTTAAATTTACCCAAAACTAAATTTAAGTTATAAATTCGCCACCATTTGAGTGTCACAAAAGTTTTCAAAGAAGTAAATCCATTTCTAAATTAAAAAAAAAAAAAAAACAAACAAACAAAAACAAAAAACAAAACAAAAACAAAACAAAACAAAAAATTAAAATTTCAGCATTTTTTTAAGGAATTTCAAATAAAATTTCAAAATATAAGTTCGTCTATGGTAGCTCAAGTGATGATGACATGGAATGAAGTCTCATTGAACTGGATATCTTGGGTCCAAATCTTGTACTACCCTACCTAATATTGGAGTGAATAATGGACATGCAAACTCGGAAATCGGAGAGTTCTTCCAAACTTACAAAAAAAATTCAAAATATAAAATAATTAGTTAAATATGTTAAAACAACAAAGTACTTTGTCCGTGTAATCAAGATATTTATGTATAAATAAATCGAATATTTAGCCTATGAAACAATGAATTATTTGAATTTTTAGTTCATTCCTTATTTGTTGTGAGTTTGCGTATATTTTGAAGAATTTCCAATAAAAAATTAAAATATAAAATAATTAGAAAATTCCATTAAAACAACAAAGTACTTTGTCCATGCAAATATGAACTTTATGGATAAATAGATTGAATATCTAGCCTATAAAACAACCACTTGTTTGAACTTAGGGTTTCAACAAAAAATAAATAAAATAACAAAAAATTAGGGTTTCACCAAAAAATATTTTAGATAATTTCAAAAAAAAAATTCAAAAGAGAAAAGAATTAGAAAATTCCATTACAACAAGAAAGTACTTTGTCCATGTAAATATGAACTCTGTGGATACATAAATCAAATATTCAGCCTATAAAACAACGAATTATTTCAACTTTATTTCATTCATTGTTTTCTCTATGTTTGTGAATATTTCGAGGTTTGTACCATTAGGTCACCTGGGATTGTTATATTTCTCAATTCAGGCAAGACGTTAGCACTATGGAGCCAAGTAACATGCGCCAAACACGAGATATAAACATGGTTGAAGCGGCAAATACATTGGTGGGTATAAGCCAAAGTAGCGATTTAATGTTATTATTTCAGAAGAAACTAATAGAGACGAATGGCAATCAGCAATAATGTAGGATCATGCTTCCTAAGTTATCTATGGAGAAATATATTATACCACACTTTAGAAACGAATAGAAAGTAATTATGAGGCGTGAATCAAGGTTGGAGTTTTGCATACATAACATTGAGGATGGAGTGGATCACACTTTCATCTTCAGGTGGAGAAGGAAGGGTGAAACTTATGCACTCACCAGTGGTTAGATTGATTTTTTGAGACAGAGACAACTCTGATACAATGATGTTGTCAAATTTTGGTGGGACGAGTTCCATGGCTGATTTTGTATCACAAGAAAGCACCACTCAGATATAGTGAACCCGTCTTCAAATTCGTGAATTCTCTTTACTGATTTTTTTCTGTGGATAACAATGTTGTCATGTTTTAAATACATTTTTTGGATGGTTTGTTATATTTTTGTGTTCCTGTATTCACCTTCTCTCTATTCCATATCTAGTACTAGCTGACCACCTGGAACTTGTGTGGCACCTGATGCTGATCATTTCATTGCTTGTAGTTAGCATTGGCTCTATCCAATATGTCATGGATTTGTTGGTAGATGTGTTGGATGTGCTCAATGAAGTTTTTATCCCTGTTAGCTTCGGATTGGATAAGATCTGAATCTGCCTGAGTAGCTACAAATGGTATGGGCATGTCAATGGTACATAGTGGTTGGAATCCCAATCCTCCCTAAAATCGGCCATGGCTAGTTGAACTATGGAGAGATTTGTTGTAGCTATGCTATACATAAGGGAGGCTTTCATCCCATGTGCATGGATGCTTTGAGTTGTACATGCATAGAATATGTATGATCATCCTCTTGACAACCTCTTTTTGGCCATTGGTTTGGGGGTTGAAAGCCATGGACTAATTGAGCTTGGTACCCAACGTTGACTAAAGTGTCAACAAAAATGTGCTTAGGAACCTTCTGTCCTGATATGAGATAATGGATTGTGGGATCCCAAAGTCTACCCACACTTGCTCAAAGAAGAGCTTAGCAGTGGCTTCTTCTATGATACTCTTGTTGCAGGCCGCTAGAATAGTCATCTTAGAGAATCTGTTAATGACCATGAAAACACAATCGTTTCCATGCTTAGTAGAAGGAAGAATCGACATGTAAAAGATGTAGATAAATTCCCAAGGTTGACTAGGAGTAGGCAAAGGAGTATATAGGCCTTGCTTCTTGATG
>APFE031337284.1:0-36982 GCA_000404065.3 Pinus taeda | reverse complement strand
TAACCTGGTACATTAAGTATTGCAGTGATAAACCTTTTGCAATGCTAGCAGAGACTAAGACAACTTTGAACAAATATTTTAGTAAGCCTAAATCCGACTCACAATTAGTCATTGGACTTAAAGAGATCATGATGAAGGTTGAGGAGATGCCTTGGGACATTGATCAGAGGTTGAAGTGTTATATCAGACAAGCTAACATGAAGATCATAGACAGACATCATCGCAAATGGCTTATAGCATCGCTTTTGCCCCACTTGAGAATTTCTTTGTCACAACAGAAGATAGAAACATAGGCAAAAGCCTTGGATATCACGATGAGGCTGCATGCATCACTTATTCAGGACATGAACCTAGGGGTGTAGTAGATCCACTCACAATTAGCAAGCCTACACCTAGAATTATAAAGTTTGAAGAAAGACAAGGAAATTAAGCCTGAAATGCGCCAAAAGTTTGGTGTTTGAAGTGCAAGGGCCATGGGCACAATAAGGATCATTGTCTTATGTTCGCAAATTATATTATGGGGGGGGGGCGAATTCCCCTAAAGCTAGAATACCCAGTAGGGCCAAGCATGGGGGCCACGCTATGGTGTGCCATTTGTCAAGTTATTGGGAAACATGTGGCAGATAACTGTCACTTGCTTTAGAAATTTGTTCAAATGCCTCAACCACTGTTCTGTAATTTCTGCAAATATGTGGGCCATGATGAGCGCCACGGTCAAAGCTATGAATTGATGATGGAAAGAACCCCTACGTATCGTATGTAAGAAGAAACATGGTCTCCAAGTCAAGGTGCCAAAGGAGCGCGCAGAGGTTATCAGGGTCGAGGATGGGGCCGAGGAGGAGGAGGACCTAGTAGAGGTCGTGGTCAGATTATTTGCCACAACTGTGGATAGTCGGGGAACTATGTGCAAGAGTGCTAGAACCTTACACACCCATCATGTCAACATTGCAAACAATTTAATCATACTATAGTGGAATGCCTGATATTAATAGCTAATATGCAAGAGAAGAAATGTATCCGTACTAGCCTACGCAAAATTTACAAATGATGAGGGTTGAGCCTGTTGGGCAGGGAATCCCCCCACAACATGTTTTGGGGCTCAAATCCCAAGCTTTGACTGATATTATTGTAAATCTCTGCGAATTGTGGGTGCGAAATGTAGGTTAGAGTCATAGGGTTGTCTGCCCTAAGTTTGAATGTAATGTTGACCTACCCATGGTCCGCAAACCATGGGATTGTATAAATAGAGCGAGGCTCTAAGTTGTAAACAGGGAATAGAATCTAAGGGATAGAATGAGATAGCGAAGCATAGAAGAAAAATCTAAGTGTGTCTTTAGTCATAGTAGTAGGAAGAGGCTCTGCAGCTGAGTGTGCAGAGGCCTAGTAGAGTCCGCAGCTAAGTGCACGGACCCCTACAGGTAAGTGCGTAGGGTAGAGTTAAGAGATTAATAAAGAAAGGTTTTGTTACCAATTCTATGCATCTGTTCTGAGTTATTACATGTTTGATATCATTTGCAATTATATGGTTTATTTACTGCGCGCACTTGTATGAATTATGAATATTGTTCAGTATAACTTAAGGCATACAAATAAGCTAAGTTAATAAACTAATATTGGATGATTAGTATGGAATTGAGTAATAGCATTGTTTGGCCCCTGAGTAGGGCTACACGAAGGCAATATCTCAGACTGCAAGGTATAAGGAAGTGTGTGTAGCGAAGTGTGCACAAGGTCGAATTGCGGACCACTTGAAACCATCAGACATCTCCAAGGTGGAAAAACCTGGTTCAAGCATCCTCCCATACTACTTCGGGTGAGACCTCAGTTCGTGCTCCGTGGACTATTGCCAAAAGGGCTAGTAGTACCAGGAATGTTTTGCTCAAATCACCTTTGAACCTGGGTTGGGCCCCAACAAGCCAATAGATCCCCACGAAGAAGATCAAAGCATTAATATTGTGCTGAGAAGTGGAATGACGACTTGAGTTGATAAAGGTAAACAACTTAAAGGAGCTGGATGGGTTCGAAAGCTCCAGAGAAAGAAGTCAACTCTGATCTAGAAATCTCTAAGGAAACATTTATGGAAGCTAAGAAGAGCTTCGTTGACACCTCCACCTTATGAATCCAAGACAAGGTACAAGGAATCAACATTCATGTAGAGGTTGATCCTTCTGTACTCACTACGTTTTTGGATACCTGCATGAAACTACTGCACGATAGCAATACTGTGGAAGGCATGTAGGAATTAATAAATAAATGTGCGCGTAAGGAAAAAGCCCCTGATGAACACCGCGCAGTCAGAAAGATTGACAAGCATAAGGCATAGATAGGGAAAGAAATGAGGTTAACAACACATATAGGTGATTTTGAGATGGACCAGGTCATCTTGGATTTGGTGTCCGATGCGAATGTTTTACCTAGACATACATGGGAAAGGATGGGGAGACCTGCACTACAGTGGTCTTTGATTCAACTCAGGATGGTGAACGCGTAGAAAATCATCCCCATGGGATGATTATAAGGAGTAACGGTGGATATTGAGGGCGCGAGTGTAGTGGTAGACTTTGAGGTTGAAGAAATTGTTGATGGCAGTAATCCTTACACTGCACTCCTAGGAATCGACTGGGCTATTGACATGAATGGGGTCACCAATTTGAATAAAAGGACAATGTCATTTGAAAGAAGGTTGCTTAGGGTTATAGTGCCACTGGACCCTACAAAAGGGGCCTGCTATACTAAACCAGTCCATGATTATGAAGAAAGTGATGATGATCTGGATCAAATTTACATGATAACAACGTGAGATCATGACTTGATCAATTCGATGGAAGATGGGTGGATTGCATGGGACCGAGAGAGTTCTTGCACCTTTGATTCAGACGAGGAATTAGAGCATTGGCAGAATCACTTACATGAAGTTTCTACATTGTGATGAAATATGATGATGAAGTCGCTGCGATGTGTTTCATCCAAGGTAAGAAAATTACCTTATTATGATGGTTTATTTGACGTAGATTTGTTTTTGGATGAATTTGAGGGTGAAGTCCCCGAGGACCACCACTTTGAAGAATTAGAGTTGGCATTACATGCTACACCTACACGATGGTGGGGTACACATAAGGATAGTTGTGCTGGATGGCAATATTAAAAGGAATGATGAAGCTACAATTTGGATGTGCTGATACCAGAATAACTGAGAAGTATAATGGAAAGGATGATCCATGTGATCACCTAGAAAAGTGGACTAAGGCATGGGGATAGAATTGTATCCAGAGTGGGTACACATATTTTTCCATACCTTGGATACAATCCCTATGAACTGGTATCTTGAAATGGAGCTGTGCCATGGCACTGCAGAATGGGATGTCTTAAAGGAAGGTTTCTTGTTGACATTCAATTTTGAAGATGAATTTGCAAGTATCGATGAAGTGCTCCAAGAGATTAAGGTGGTTATCTTCAGAACACCAAGGACACCTATGGAATGGACCAAACCAGATTGGATCACACAGTTGTGCCACGCATTGGAATGCTATAATGTGACTGCTGAAGAGGAAGAAGAAGACCCAAGGAACATTAATATTCTAGAAGTAAAAGGGCATCGTGAAGTTGAATGCCCACAAATAGAAAACTCGAACATCGCTGCACCTTTAAAAACAAAGCAAGTAAACATTAGCACTGAAGAAGAATCGAAGTTCATGAAAATCGAAGATTATTGGGATCATGCCACAGTAGATAAAGTTGTTGAATTACTTCACAAATAATAGGATCTCTTCCCACTAAGCTTTTGGATTTAAAGGGCATAATCAATGATTTGGGTGTTATGAAGATCACACTGAATTCAGATGCAAAGCCTGTTAAATAGAGTTTTCATCACCTTAATCTTAAGTATAATGAAAAGGTTTGCTAAGAGATGGATAAAATTTTGGAGGTAGGCATCATAAAACCTGTTGAAGAATTTGATTGGGTGAGCCTAATGGTGGTCCAAGAGAAGAAACAAAAAGGTGAAATAAGGATTTGTGTAGATCTACAAAAGCTTAATGATGCATCTGTTCACGACCCATTTCCATCGACATTTATAGACGAAGTGTTAGACAATGTTGGAGGGAAGGAGGCTTATTCCTTTACTGACAAGTTTTCAGGGTATCATCAAATCAAGATTGTGCCAGAGGATAGAAGCAAAATGACCTTTACTACACTGTGATCCCATTTGGACTAAATAATGCACATGTGATATTTTCCCACGTAGTCATAGCAGCATTCAAGGAGTTCATTCATAAATTTCTGGAAGTGTACTTTGATGACTAGACAATGTTTGGATTAGTGAAGCACCATGTAGCGAGTCTGTGCTCGATGCTGGATACATGTCGCAGATACTAGATAGTGCCGAATTTAAAAAAATGCATATTCTATGTTCCATTCAGGATATTTTTGGGTCATGTTGTGTGCAAGCAAGGATTGATGGTGGACCTTGCAAAGATTGTAGTAATTGTGAACTTGAAGGCCCCTAGGAACGTCAAGCGGTTACGTTCAACACTGGGACATATGGGATACCATATAAAATTTATCAAATCTTATGCTCAAATTACCACGCCCATGGAGAAACTATTAAAGAAGGACGCGACATTCTGTTGGGACAAAGAATGTTAGCGCAGCTTAGATGTGTTGAAAGAGAATATGGTAACTCCACCAATATTGGTATTTATCAATTGGAAAAAGGAGTTTCATGTACATATGGATGCTTCTTGTATTGCGTTGGGTGCAATGCTAACATAGGTCAATGAAGGAGAATTGGATCATCCTATCACCTTCGCAAGTAGGAAGTTATCGAAGGCCGAGAAAAATTATTCAATGACTAAGCACGAAGGGATGGCCATGGTCTATGCACTACAAAAATTCAGACATTATCTGTTAGGAGGGCATTGCAAGATGTATACGGATCATTCTGCCTTAAAGTACCTAGTCAACAAGCTTGTGTTGGTGGGGGGGGGGATTTGCAGATGGATGTTATTATTTCAAGAGTATGACTTTCAAGTCATTGTGAAGCTAGGGAGGTTAAATGTTGGACCTGAGCATTTGTCACAAATTGAAGCAAGTGAAGAGCCCAATAATTTGGAGGAAGGGTTTCCAAATGTACAACTCTTTGCATTGCACATAGAAGATGAACATTTTGCAAACATTATTCACCTCTTAACTACAGGGATGGCGCTAGAAGGATATGCAAGTTAGCAGAAGAGGGAATTAGTAGTGTTGCAACTGAGTTTTCAGTTATTGTGGGACATTTGTACAAAATGGGTGTTGATGAAATATTACGAAGATATGTGCTAGAATTAGAGCGTGATAGCATTCTCACCGAGGCTCATGGAGGAGCTATGGGAGGCCATTATGCAAGGAAAGAAACTATGCAAAAGTTTTTGCGTGCAAGTCTATGGTGGCCAACATTACACAAGGATTCCAAGGCTTACTGTAAGGCATGTGATGCATGTCAGAGAACTGGCAAACCATCCCGAAGGGATGAGATACCACTACATCCTCAAGTATCTTTGCAGGCATTTGAGAAGTGGGAGATTAACTTTATTGGGCCAATTCAGCCCCCTGGAAAGAAAACAGGTGCACGTTGTATTATCACTACAATGGAATATCTAACTAGAGGGGTGGAAGCACAATCTGTAAAGGATCATACAGGGTCTATGGCCACAAAATTCTTGTTTTAGTATGTCTTAACAATATTTGGATGCTCAAAAGTGTTGATGAGTGATAGGGGTATGCACTTTCTGAATGAAAAGATCAGTGCATTGACTGAGGAATTCCAAGTCTACCATTAGAAGAGTACACCATATCCCCAGTAGGGAAAGGGAACTATTGAAGCCTTTTAACATGATTTTGGAGAATGCGCTGACGAAGTTCAACAACACGGGAATGATTGGAATGTATGCGTACTTGCAGTGATGTGGGCTTATAGTACTACTTGTAAGAAGCTGACAGGACAAACATCATTCAAGTTGGTCTATGGAGTCGAAGCCGTAATGCTGATGGAATACATTGTGCCTATTTTGCTCATAGCATCTTTGACGGATATGGTAGATCATGAGGCCTTGGAAGAATGACTCGTGCAGCTCATGGAGCTCAAAGAAGACTAATTTTTGGTAGGATTCCATCAACAAGTGCAAAAGGAATGTGAAAAATCATGGCATGATTGCCATATCAAGCTTCTAACATTTAAGATAAATGATCTTGTCATGTTATATGATAGTAAGTTCACTAAATTTCTTGGTAAACTCTAGATTCATTGGTTAGGGCAATATATTGTCAAAGAAATTATATATGGCAATGCAGTTCAACTTGCGAAGCTGAATGGGGAACCCTTCCTGGGAAAAGTGAATGGGAGCAGATTGAAGTTGTATATAGGGGATCATGTGCAATGAGTATATGGTAGCAGGATAGTCTTAGTGCTCCAGGCAGTTGCAAGGGAGTGCAAGACTATAAACTACATTTCCTAACTTGGAGGACAAGGCATCAAACAAGCAACATGAAGAGTGACTAAGATGCAACAAATGAAGTTGTGCCATGAAGGTACCGCATAGCCCGATAGGAAAATGACTATTAGAGTTACTATTCATGATGAGACGGCTAGAGAGCAGTTAGGAGGAGTGGGATCGTAGCAATTAAGGCAAAAATATTTGAAGATGTGCTACCAAAACAACATTTATTATCAGAAATTGGGGGGAGCAATTGGATTTGAATTCAAAATCCCCTATAAATTATGCATGCCATTCCAACAGAGAACACTTTTCAATCTAAGACTTGTTGGCAAATTTTGTTGTCCGTCGCACATGAGCCGAGAGTTCTAGGAGGAATTCTTGTCGCACCCTCCATTTGTGGACTATTCTGCAGAAGAATGGGAGTTATTCATTGAGAAAATGACTGCCACTAACCCCGTTGAAGACCTTAGTTTGGAAGCAGTTGTGTCCGACGCACCAAGACTGTACATGTCCAATATGGAGGCTACCCTTGTTGTGCCCACAATGCCTAGGTCACCTAGGCTAAAATAGACTGTGACAAAAGAAAAATAACCTGCTATGAAAGAAAAGAAACCAAATGTGAAGGAAAAATCGAAGAAGCTAGTGACGGTGTGCACATCACCAAGGAAGCATACTGAAACACAGGCGAAGTAGAAAAAGGCTAAGCAGCTAGAAAAAGTAGTGGACCTAAAGGAGGTAGATTTCCAGGGAATTGAGGATATTGACGCCGAAGAATTGGAGCCTAGTATATCCCTCAGTGGAAGGGAAAAGCTAAGATCACAAAGGATCTCAATACAGGGAAATTTTCAATGTCAACACCTTTGTTGCATGAGCAAGTTGTGTTCAAGGATCCTAGGTTGGCGCGCATTCCATTGCTTAAAATGAAATATTGGGACCTCGCAAACCACACAAAGTTTCTGCACTTGGAAACTCACAAATACATTCATAAAATCTACTTTGATGACAAAGGGGTTAAAATTTTGAAGCCCATGAAGTGGGTGCACTGTGTTGAGCAGTCAGGGTTGCTCAATCTACTGTTGGTGCCACATTATCACCGCACCCCCATTAATATGGTATGTGTGCATCATCTCCTCGCTCCAATGCATGATGGGTGCCAATGGTTAGGAGAGCCTATCCCTGTCACCAACATGTTGATCCATAAAATCACTAAGTTACCTGACAAAGACGCGAACCCTACCAAAGAATTTGGAGGAAAACCGGGAGAGAAAGAGTTGGCGAATAAGATGAAGAAGGAGTTTGGCCTAATTAAAAGTCATGAGGGTACTCTATCACTTCCATATCAGACCCGACAGTACAATTGGTTTCATAGATTCTCACAAATAAAGTCATGAGAAAATGTTGCATAGATGAAGTTTCGGTGTCGATCATATCACTCGTGTCTCAGTGCGCGAAGGGGGTTCAGTACAGCTGGGTCAAGTATCTATGTCAGGAGCTCCTCGCAAACTACTGTGATGCCTAGGATGAGAGTATGCCATTTCATTATGCTTGGTTGTTGTTGTCGATTGTTTTGGTTTCTTGGAGGTTACCAAAGGATAGCCATTTTCCTCCACACAAAGAATAATTCCCTGAGGCAGCACGGTTTTCCTCGTTATGGGCCTCAAAAGATCTAGAGCATGTTAAGGAGACAAAAATCTTTTGGGTTCTAATGGATATGGATATGGTGGTTAACCAGTAGCCAAGGTTGTCTCCCACCTTGTATGTGTAGATACCAACCTAAGTTGCACGAAACGGGGAAACGGGTACGAGTTTCCGAAACGGGAAGCGATACGAAACGTGACCTCGCCAAATTTTGGAAACGGGGAAAAGTGAATATATATATATATTGAAAATAGTTAAATATATATATGTGCAATCATAAAGCATAAATGATACATTATAATTTATTACACTTAAACGTTAAGATTAATTTACATCACATTTACTCATGAATGATCACATAATGAAAATAAAAATATCGGAATATCCAAAAGAAACCTTTATTATATATCCAAATCTCAAAATCAGCCTTTATTTATATTAATATATGAGGCTGCAAGTACAATAAAGACTATAAGGCTGCAAGAGAGAGATCCAAATCAGGATTTTCTGCATCTACATCCCATTCTTTAGAAGGACCATTGTTGTATTGGGAGTCTCCTCCTACATTGTTGAACGACCTTATTGCTCTTGATTAAATACACGTTTCATACCCTAGTACCCTACATGATCTTGATTATTGGGAGTTTCCCCTGCATAGAGGGCTTGGTTTCTTGATTAAATACAAGTTCCATACCCTAGTACATGATAAAATCCAATGGAAACATTGCAATCCCTCCAATCCTGAAATCCTGAAAAACAAATATGTCTGCTGGATTTTGAGTGAGATCTAAAATTCTACTTTCTCCATATGAAATCCAATGAGGGTGAAACCACTCTCAAACATCCTGAGTCATTTCATGGTAATTTTAAAAATTTAAGTAAAAGGATGAAAATGAAAAATAAAGGAGAATATCACTTTTACTTTGAGAATTTAATATTACCATGAACTGCATATCAACGCTAGGGAAAAAATTCACTTTTATAACTTTAGACACGCATCTAAAAGCAACAAGAAGTCACTAACATACCCTAAAAGTAAATTATAAAACAAATTAAAAAAAACACAAGTTAATGAGGAAACGTGGGTTGTACGGCCCTGAAACGCGTTTCCAGCCATACTGGCCACGTTTCCATTTCGGGAAACGTGGCAGTACGGCCGAAAACACATTTCACGGCCGTACCAAAAGCGTTTCCGCATTTCGTACCCGTTTCCGTATGGAAACGAACCTCTATACCACGTTTCCTGCAACACAGCTACCAACTTATGCAGAATTCAAAGCCGATTTTCGTAGAGTCTCGATCAAAGCACACAAAGACCCTAAGCAAAAATGGAACCTGTTGCCTTATATGGTGAAGGATATAGATATTTAGGAAGGTGTGGGGCTTTGGCCACAAGAATGGTGCATGCCTACGAAGTTAGATGTAGGAACAAGACTTGGTGTAGAAATCTCTGTTGCGTAGAAGTGGAAGGACGTCGCCTAGAAAGCTGCACACACATTGGCTACACAAAAGAAGAAGGGGGCTGTTATGGAAGCTGCAGAGAAGGCCCGTATGGAGAAGGAGCATGGTGGAAAAGCATAGGAAGAGTGAGAATGGAAGGATGCAGAGGAAAGTGAGAAGTCTTCTTCCCACCACATTGATGATCAAGAACTGTCAGAGAAAGGAGGAGATGGTAGTCAAGAGAAAACCACTCCTTTCATCCTAAAGAAGCGCGCATAGGAGAAGCAAGGTGGGTAGTGAAAGAAACAAATGTCTGATAATAAGATGCATGTTGATCCCATGGTGCTAACAGAGGGTGATCGCAATGAGATTGATGACAAAATTGGGACACCATGATAAAAGTGTTGCAACAATTCAAGTAGTAATACATGCAGATGCTTGGGGGCGTCTAGAAGGATCTGCATGAGCTGTAGATCTAGGCAAACAAAATTCAAGAAGATGTTGGGAAGGTGAGTGGTGCATAAGCCAGCCTAACATAGGGAAGGAGTGCAGTATCAGATATTCACTGGCCTGAGGATGTCAGATTCTTTCCATTACCTGAAGGGCTAGTCCACATGGAGTCGGATGAGCATCATGCAATGCTTCACATAGTGAAAGACATGGGACTGAACCTTGCCACACTACTACTTGAATCCCTTCATGCACTACATCATGGGGTCACTGATGAGCTATAAATCAGCGAGGAGTGTGCACTCACTTCCGTTAGTGAGTTCAAAGTCTAAAATCAACAACTATTGGTAGAAAAGACTCAGGCCCTAAAGGAGCAAGAGGAATTGCACACACAACATCATACCCTGATCAAAACAATCGAGAGGCTTGAAAATCTATACTTGAGTTGGGTATACCTGATGATGCAGAGGACTCAACCAAAGTAAGGAAATTGGATGTTTTAGTGCGAGCTTCAAAGGAGAAGGTTGACAAGGTGACTTTCAACATCAAGATGCAGATAGCTGAGTTGCAGTTGAAACTACAGCCGACCACACTGCTAGAGGTGCGGGAACAAAGGAATGTGGCTATTAAAGAATCCATGGCTTAGCAAGATGTCGCTATTCAAGGGTGTGACAAGATCTTCACTCAGGCACTGGGCCTTTGGGATACACTACAAGAGGATCATATGTTGCAATAGTTAAGCATGAAACTTAGGGAAGCACAACAATAGTATGATGAAATCATCACAAGAGTGTGGAAGTTGGCGCCAGTCCAGTGTTTTGCATGCTTACAGGAAGGTAAAACAAAATTGTTGCACATAAAGAAGTGGAGAAGAAGAAGTATGTGCTCAGCACACAGCTTGAGCCCTAAACAAAGGAAGACAACTAGTTCTCACATAACATTCTTGAGAAGTTGAATGCTATGCAGCAGACATAGTGGACTACGCAACTGGCAGTAGAGGGGCCAACCACAAAGAAATTGGTCCAGGAGGTGTAGCAAGTAGCAGAACAGAGTACTATAGAGCTACAAACATTGACTAAGGCATTCAACGAACTCCGCTAGAAGGTAGAGAAATAACTTGAGTGACTCGAGGGGGAGTCAGGATATTTTTGTTGAGTGCTTATTGGGATGGGGTCCCTAGGGGTAGAATGAAATTAAATAGTTAATTTTTGTAACAAATTTTGTAAAATATGTAAAGTCTCCATGATTTGTGGATGCGGAGCGCATAGATGAATAAGAGTCAAAGGGTCTTAGCTCCTTGTTTTAAGTAAAGTGTTGAGCTAGTTTTGAGATTCATCCATGGTCTGTGGACCATGGAATTATATGGAAAATCCTATAATTAGTTGATTCTTAGTGAGTCTAAGGAGAGAGGATAGAACTAAGAAAGGGAATTGGGTTCATTGAAGAGTATTGGGAAGGAGCTAATGCAGGAAGGCTCTGCTTCCTATGCTTAGGTAGAGAAAGGGAGGCTCCACAGCTGAGTGCACAGAGGCCTAGGTAGATTCCACAACTGAGTGCATGGACCCCTGCAGTTGTGTGCGTAGGGTAGTTGAGTCTATAACTAGTGAATTGAAGATCAATAAATAGAGTTTTTCAAAAAAAAATTGAGTATTTCTGTTTATATATGTTAATGTTATATGCGGTTGATGAATGATATGTTTTATGAACCACTGATTGAATGCTACGTGATTATCTTGAATTTATCTTAATAATGTACGCAATGAATGTTTATACACTTCTGTGAAGTTTCTAGTGATTTATCTTATGTTTTCTGATGAGCTAAGTAGATCTACATGAACTCTGATTTAGGATTGCTTTCAGATGCATGTAAGTATGAAAACCAATTCTTAAAGGTTCGCGAGGACCAATCATGGACCTTCACAAAGGTCTGAAGGCTGTGTTAATAGAGTTACAGTAAAGCTCCCTAGAATTTTTTCGATCTACATGGAGGTAGATCTAAGGAATTGGAAGACATCACAATAGTCTCTGGATGCAAAAAAATTGGTTCTTGCATCCCCCCATAGTGCTTTGGGTGAGACTGCAATCTACTCTATGCGGGTTATTACCGAAAGGGCCAGTAGTGTAGGGTTTTGTTGGTTGGCGCAACTAACTTTGAACCTAGGTCAGGATCCCTTAAGCCAACACTAGTACTGGTATCTTGGTTTATACTTTAGAAGATTTGGTCTTTGCAACTCTTGAAGAGTTGACAAAATTTGCATATGATACAAAACATCTATATCATATTTGACCCATTAACAAAGGATATGGGGATGATATAGTTATTCTTTCTAAGAACCTATTCGACATATTACATGGTTAAGATTCCATAGATTCTAAGGAGGAGGAACATAGAAATGAGAACATAGCTTAAAAATATATGGATTGGGTGACCCAATGGTTTCTTGCTCTTCCGAAAATTTTACATAACTAGCAGTAGATCAAGTAGCAAAACTAACAACATCAAAGAAGAAAATCTCAAGAAGCTCCTACATTCAAAAAATAATTTGCTCCAAGAGAGGATCATGGAAAATATATTAGATTTCAAAGGAATCAAAGTCCTTTTTTTCCTTTTGTGCATAACATAGAATGTTACAACTATCACAAATTTTGTCATGTTTATGCTAATTGCTACAACAGAATGTATAGATGAAATCAGTGGAGCTTGCAGCAATTTCAGCAGCCAAGGACATTGGCCAACATGTATAGACATGCTTCTTATGATTATTAATACTCATGTCACCTATTTGGCCATAAGGCATTTGATTGTAGATCTAACCAATGGTGGAGAAGCACATTTCTTGCAAGGTTTAAATATAATATGAGAAAACGGAGATATAATCCTCTTGCTACATATCTTGGCCATGTGGAGTGCTATACATGCAATAATTTTGGCCATATGGAAAGAGACTTTTTTTTGCCCCATTACTCAAGGAAAAAACTTCAAAAGAAGAAAAAATAAAGAGGGCCAACTGGAAAACTAGTGAAGGAAGAAAAGAAGCAACCAAAGACTCTGTGGGGAAAGAAGGATTAGTAGCTCTTCAAGTAGTGAAGAGCATCCCCTCCTATAGTCGATGATTATTTCCTGCATACTTAAAGAGGGATGCATAGTTCATGAGAGGTGCACAAACTCAACAGAAGCATTTGGTAGTTTGATGAGTATGAGTTATTGCAGTAGCATTTGATGAGTTCATTTGAGCCTCATGCACTTTCAGGTCCTCAGGATCAGCTTGTCAATTGGTGGTATAATGAGATTAGGGGGATCTATTCATGGTATGGATATTCATGATTTTTCTATCTCTTTCACTTCTTTTTTTTCATGTGATTGTAGCCACTCTATGTCTTTTCATGAGTAGAAAGGGGTGCATTTTTAGCCATATATAGGATTTTTGTTTCACTAACAAGTTGGTTGAAAAGATGTGTATCCATGTATAAAGTGTGATTGTAATTTTAGGATGCATAGAGATGACATGAGACATGGACTAATCATGTATATCCTATTGTACGATGATTATCTTAGCTATGTATTTGTTATTGTAACATCATTTTATGTTGGTTGAGAGTCTGGTCCTTAGTATGTTGAATCATCATGGTGTTAAGCACATTATGGAGGAGTCTTATGGAGTCATTTTTGCAGCCACATGTATGGGTTAATGATGATGTAATAGTCATGATGTATCATGATTTTGAGTCATTGGTATAGAGGAGTTGATCATAACATCCATGTATTTATTGATATATCTATGTAAAATGCTCATGAAGACATGTATTTTTAATGTATGTATCATTGGGGTCATTTAGTCATGAGTCATGAGGTCATGTTATGGTCATGTAATAGTCATGTATGAGGTTTTTATGTTTCTGCTATAGCCATGCTTTTATCAATGTATATGTCTCTTGAGTCATGATCATGTGGAGTCTTGGTCCATATGATGCTTCTATTTGTTGAAAAGCATTGTTTGCAGTGGCAACAATTCATTACAAGATGTCGCTGATTTTTGTGATGGCATATGTTAAAAGGGAGAATTATTTATTCCTATTTATTTTAGCCATCCATTGTTGGCATCATGTTCCACTTGGAGGTCATGCACTTATCTCAACGTCATGATGATATAGATTGATGAAGAAGTTGGTTTGTGTTGGAATTGATTTCGATCCTATGATGACGGCACAATTGATCACTTGTTGCAGTGTGTTGGTCTGATGATGATGTTTTTGAGGTGATACACTATGTTGCAGAGGTGTTTTAGGTCTATTAAGTGGTGTTTCAAATTGTGTAGATGTCAGTGGAGGGTGGAGGACTTGTTGGAACTCTTGCCAACCTTGTTTGTTGGACTTTTAGGTCAACTTGTTAGTGACACTTGGGAGACAATTTTAATCCATTTGCAGATGTGTCATAGGCTATGGAAGAGGTTTGGAGGCTTGTACAAGAGCTAGAGAAGGTGACCCAATAGGTGGAAAATCTTTAGAGCTAAGATTTCATTGTTTTCCCTTATGATCTTCCCTAACTGCTCCCTTGAAACCTCATGAGAGCAACTAGAAAGGTCCAAGTCGTTGGGAGAAAGGCCTGTGTGAGTGATTGAAGGTTCTAATTGAGTTTATACTTTGTTTTGCATGTGACTATTAGACAGTATTTTGTCACACCTAATGCACTTCCCTGTGACATACCCTGAAGTGCCCAGAACATGATAATTATAAAGTATACTCATCCATATATACAACTCAAATCCCTCCTTTAACTTTCTTGGAAAATATCTAGAGGTTTCCCTGAATAAATGGCTCTTGAAACCCTAAAATGAGAGTCATTACCCTTCTGAAGCTCAAAACCGTGATGATCACCTATTTCACCTTATTAATCCAGTGATGGCATTGCTATGTTTTTTCTCATATTTGTGATGGTCTCAAAAAGGAAGTTTTCCCAAAGAGGATGAGAAGATTGGTGATCTAGAAGCTTTCAGAGTGGTGAGCTAGAGGTGGTTTCACATATATGAGGTCGAATCCTCCTAATTTTACCTCTTGGTCTCATCCCTATGAGCTACCTCCTTGATATGTGGGCCTAATCCTATCTTTGGAGGAGGCATAACTAGCTCTCCTAGCCTATAAATTCCCCCTCTACCATTCCCAAATGTTTGATCTATATCCATTTGCACCCCTATGTTGAGCTTGTGTTTAAAGGCTATTCATTAGACTTGGAGAAGGAGTGTTGGAGAGTTTCTTGGCTTGGACTTGGATTACCACTCAAGGAGAGCCTTTCAACATCAAGGCTATGGCTGTTAGCTTCCCTTTATTATTTAAAAAATAATACAACTATTGGTTCATCTTCCCAAAATATATATGTTCATGTATGTATTGGCTTGGCATTCCTTGATCAGCTAAGTAGGTTATTATTCGATTTGCTATTGGTTTTGGCATTCTTTGTTGTCTCTTGGTCACTTATGTAGGTACATAAACACTGAAAGAAGTAGGAACAAGTTTGTGACACAAGAAGTTCAAGGATCTCAACAAAGGAAATCGGATAGCATTAGAGCAAGGTAGCCCACCTCTCTTGTTCTACTTTTCAATTGTAATCTAGGAAGATGTCTAGTTTATTGTCCCTTCAGTTGCTAGACCCACTCATTATGCTAGAGGGATTGTCTTTGTTCATAGAGAGGACTAACCTTGTCAACAAAATGGTGACTCTGCTAGAGAGCCTATGACCCTTTCCTTCCCTTCCTTCACTTTGTCTTTTGACAAGTTTGATCAACCATTGATTTGTAGACTTCATTGCTTGTTTGTAGTCAGTTTCACTGTCTGGTAGATCCTTAAAGATTGTTAACTTGAGTTGTTTTCGAAGATTTTTGTTTTCTTCTTTGTTTCCTCAACCATTGTAGATTTTATCTTGACAGTTGCGATGATATCATGGGTTTTCTAGTTACAGTAGCGATGATCACTACTTTACTCCTGATAGGTGTGGTGATTGCATAAAATTGAGAAATTTAGGGTTTTCTCTCTTATTTTTAGTTCTAGTTGTCTTCTCCCTATTATTTTCTAGTGTGTTCTTCATTAACTCTGTCATTGTTTGATTACAATTTTATTTTAACTTGGCTTGAGTGTCCTTGAAGTTTGATTAGCCTATTAGGGTTCTAGGTTTTCTAGGTCAAGCTTCATCCACTCATTGGTCTTCCCATAAGAGATTGAAGAACCATTGCCTGTGTTAAAGAATCTTTCTGTGTTCAGACATACTTTACATATCACTTTTTGGTTCTTGTCTCTTAAGCTCTTTTCATTAGTGAATATTGTGAAAGTTACTTAAGCTTCATTTGAAGAATGAAACATTACAAATCGATTGTCTCATTGGAATAAAAAAGAAGTGTTTTATTTGAAGTTTCCAGTGTTTTGAAGTGAAAGTGAAAGTGTTATTCTTTTCATAGTTTTCGAAGCATTTTGAGTTGCATTCAAATCATTGATGTGAAAGATATTTCCATATTTCTTGGCTTGCTTGCATTCTCTTTTACTTTGCACTAGATTACATTAGTTGCATTTTGAAAAAGAGAAAAAATCTTCATAATATCTTAAGAAAATTTTGCTTTAAGGTTCGTTTTGGAATTGCATTTGCTTATCATATGAAAGATTAGATTTCATTTTTCGCATTTATCATTTGAATATTGTTATCGATGCATCCTTGAATTTGTTTTGATGCATGATTTGAGTGATATTCTTCCCTACATATATAGGTTTCATCGAATTGAGGCATTTCATTTCATCATCTAGTTTGAATTTTAGGAACAGGTAACATCATTAAGGCCTAGAAATTGAGACTTAATTATAGGATAAAATTTAAAATATATCAATTAACCTAAGGAGAATTTTAAACATTAATGATCATATCTAGTGGTCTAGGTTAGAGATGTGTTCTGATGTCTTAAAAACTTAGCAGTTGTTGTTCACTTCAACATTAGAAAATGCTAGCATGGACTTGTGCTCCCCTTACTATCGCATATATAAAGGGAGACCCCCCTAGGTTGCAATCCTTTATCCGCAGGAAGTTGAGTCTACCACCCTGTAAATGTGATACACTGAACACAGCATTCGGGGATATTTCCTGCACGTACGTCAAGTCCTTGGTCAATTTATTGGCTAAGGTGTATATTGTAGTTCACATTTACTTGGTACTCCTTTTACTTAGATTCGCCTGAGCAGTCATTTGATCTTTTCTGACTCTAAATTTGAGAAGATCATCGAGCACCTTGTCCTTTCAAGATCGCAAAACTATTGAAAGTTACTAGAGTCACCTTTTCGCCCTTTTCTTGACTCTTAAAAGATGAAAAGGAAATGTTTTTGTTTCTAAAATTTAACTACCCATGATAAACATGGCGATCCCAAGCAGTTGCTTCTTAGACCAGATTGAGTAATTTCCTTTTAATTTCAAGTTTGTTAAAGTCCTAAACGATTTTTTCCTTTCTTTTGTTGTTGAGAGGAAGCCATCGTGGCTGAACCATAGGGTCCATCTCATAGTTCCCCTTCGTTTTCTGATACTGAAGGGCCCTCCCAAGGTGTTCATTTAGAACTTACACAGTTGCTTGAGATTCAAGGTTTTGAACTTGGAATTGTTCTGAGTATTCAATCTTTGTCTTCTCGTTCACCTCCATCATATTCTTGGTCACCTCAGGAATCTGATCTGGATTCATCTAATAATCGTATCCAGACCCCCGAGAGTCCACAAACTCCTGAAAGTCCACAAAGGTTGGTTGTCTATCCACCAAACCCATTGTTCGATCTTGTTGTGATATCTCCTCAGTGTCCTTACAATCCATACGATTGGCCCAGTGTTCCTTTGGATTTATCTCCTCGTACATCTTCGATTCCTCATCGTGATTTGTTTCCATCTATGGAGTCAGAAGGCGAGATTCTAGTCTCCTCTCTGGGTCATTCAGAAGTTTCCGCTACCCATACTCCTCACGTAGATGATGAGCAGGGATATGAGTTCTCTTCAAAAGGCTTTCCTTATATAGGAAGAGTCCCATCTCTCTCATATCCTGAAACTAGTGGACCCATGTTACCACATGGTTATACCACTTTAGCTCAGTTAGTCTTAGGTACTCCTAGTTCCTTTTCATTGTATCATAACCCCATTTGGTCTTCTAACACTATGCCTACATCAGGTCCGTTCATCTTGAACATGACCTCTCAACCGATGGTAAAAACTGTAGTCACTTCAACTCTGGTTCAACCTACCATTCAATCTCAACTTGTTTCATCATTTCAACTAACTCTTCTAGTTCAACCGATTGTCTCAGGTTAGGTTTCAGTATGTTCTTCTATCCCTCAATCGAGTGGACAGGTTGTGGCACCACCTGGGGGGGAATATCTGAATATTCCTCTTATGTTAGGAACTAGTGTGAGTGGATTAGAAACTCACATGGTTGGAATGAATCGACCTTTTATGGCACCCTTCCTACCCTGTTGGTCCATTCGAGTCAGGTAATGTCCAATACCAGTAGCCATATATGGCTCAAGTCCCATTCCAACAGGTTTATGTCCCAAATGGTTCATAAGCCTCGTTAATCTGCCTTACATTCCACAAGCTGGACCTTATGTTCAGCTGGGTCAACCCGCTATTCCTGGTGGGTATGGTTTGACCCAATATGAGAGCTATCAATACCCTCAGGGTATAACCACAGGAATTGTCCAACTACCCTTGTAGCAACAAGGACAACCTCTGCAACAGTAAGGGAAACCTTTGTAGTAGCAAGTGAAATCTTTGCAGCAACAAGGGAAAGCATTGTAGCAGCAAGGACAACTGCTACAATCACAAGGGAAACCTTTGCAATAGTCACAGCAACCTTTGTAGCTGCAAACTTAGTTTGTGCAGTAATCCTCTCAACCTTTGTCCTCACAAGGCCAACCTTTGCAGCACCAAGGTCAACCTTTGTAGCAACAAAGCCAACCTTTACAGCAGCAACAAGGTCAGCCTTGGCAGCAGCAAGGTTTATATGCATATCAGCACGATCAACCTTTGCAAGGTCAAGGTCAACCCATGCATCACTAGGGTCAATCTCCTTACGTCTAGGGTCAACAAGTTCAACAGCATCATAACCCATATGCCACATACAATACTCATCAATGGCCTATGGAAGGGCAATATAAAACCTACCTTGGACCAAATCCTCCTTACGAGAAAGGTAACCCTCAGTGGTGGGAAGACTAGATTCGATATGGATAAAATCCTCCACTGTGGGGGAAAAGTCCTTACCAACAAGGATGGACTCCATAGTTTAGGTCTCCTTAGAGGCCCTATATATCGTTTAACATGCAATTTCCTTTTTTGGCTAGGTCAGAGCTTCCCGATGTTTCGAGGCTTATGAATGATCCCATTCTTCATTCACCTTATTGGCCTCTTGCTCTGACAAAGATTCCAAGATATTGCCCCAAATTCGAGGGAAAAGTGAAAGAGAATCCACAAGCCCACATGACAACATATCACCTCTAGTTCTCCTCCAATTCATATGTAGATGATTGTATCCATCTTCGACTCTTTCAAATAACTCTCATGCGTGTTGCCACTAAATGCTACATCGAATTGACTTGAGGTACCTACATTAACTTCAATTCTCTTGCTATGGCTTTCCTCACTCATTTCCAACTGTCAGTTTGCTATGAAACTGACACTCATTTTCTTACATCCCTTAAGAAAGACACTACGACCCACATCTCTGATCATATCCATGAATGGAGACGTCCGTGTCACCTCATCAAGTTTGAGTTTGCTAAGGATTTGTTGACAGAATGGTTCACAAAATCATTCATCAACAAAATTTCTATGGAAATATCCATGCATGGATGTGTTACTTGTTAGAGCCTAGATTTACCTCAGGCTGGAAAGGTAGGATCTAGGGCCAACATCAAACCACGCTCAACGTGGCATCTAGCCCTACCAGGTCAGGACAGGGCTCTCTCTGAGTCAATCTCAGAGAATTATGATCACTAAGGGCTTAAGATCAACTAATATAGCTACTGATCTTAGGCTCGTTATAGGTACGAAGGAGTTCGATTGAATAAATTGATGATTTTGTGGGTTCTAAGGGAAAGGTAGATCTTGGGTGTAGGGAATGAGGCTCAGTCTTGCAGGGATCTCAATGGGGAAAGGTAGGCAATTGTATTTAGCACTCTAAATCAAGTGAGATGGATGGATCAGATAGAGGAGGATTTGAAGAGGGTAAGAGAAGCCATGGATCCTCTCCAAACAGTTGAAAACATAAAAAAATAAAGCAAACTTCAAGTAGAGCACTGCAATTTCAATGTATTCTACTTACACTCTTGTTTGATTTTGATGAGAAGAAATAAGAGAGAAATGATATACATAACACATGAATAAATTCACAAAGACATAAGAAAGCACTGTACCAAAACAAATGCCACAAGGATCCCAAAGAGTACTGCAAACCCTGGTCTCAATTCCTTAGCCAAAATACTAATATGAGTGTACAATGAAGCTCCTTACTTTATCAAGAGTCCAACCATGCTAATGACTGAGAAAACACATAATATAGAGAAAGCATAGCTCATCCTTTTCTTTAGGGGTTGAGCTCACATGTTTAGGAGCTGGTCCAACTAATTCTAAACTAGGAACTAGAAATCAGGCAATGAAACAACATGCCTCTAGAAACAAGGGAACTGATTCATTCAGTTTCAAACAATTTTTTAACTGATGGATCTACCTAACCAAGTGAAAATTTGTCATATTTACATCATGATCCATCATTTTACATCAAATTACATCACAATTTGACATTAAGAATATGAAAAAGTCAAACAGGCCAAAGCTGGGTGAAAAACAGAGTAATACTTGGTCAAACTGGCAAAATTTCCTCTATGCGCTGGGCCCGATTGTCTATGCATAGTGCCTGCTTGGGGCCACTTTTGAAGGCCTTATTTGTGTCACAATTTTCTCCAGGTGTGCTTGTTGGAAAGGTATACTTGTCTACTTTCCAACCCAAGTGGAATTTTTCAAATTTGCCTCTATTTGCCCCTCCAAAATTTAGTTTTCCCAACACTGCTTCCTGTGTGTCAAAATAGGGGCAGTATGGTCATTTTTTGAGTGCTTTTGACCTTTTTGAAGGCTCAAAACCTATCCAAATTTCTTGGCCATTGGTAGGAAAGCATATTTTTCCATGCCAAATCTAAAAACGCTGAGTTTTTGTGCTTTGGAGGCTCCTAGCAAAAGCGAGCGCCAGGTGGTGCGGCGCATTGGGCAGAAAAGTCTGTTTTTGCTCAAAAATTTCTAGTTCCACACTTTCCCTTAGTATTTCCTGTAGTCCCGCACCTAATGGTCAGGCATCTAGTGGACTTGACTGCACTTTTTCTTTGTTAAAGATGCAGACCACTAATGCACCGCGCCACTACCCAGGTGCGCCGCACCTTTTTGAAGACCAATTTTGGAGGCTTTACCAATGTCAAAATTGGATGCAGGATAGCTAGTTAGAAAGGCTATTGAGTCTAATTTCCAACCCAACTGGAATTTTTTAATTTGGAGTTCACTTTCCCTGTCAAAAGCCAAAGCTCCCAAGACTAGTCAAAATGTGCCAAATGAGGCTGCCTAAAGGTAGAGTGTTGTTGCAGTCAACGTTTTAAGGTCTTCCTCAACTCCAAATTGAACTCATGATAGGTCACTGGAAAGATATTTGTGTCTAGGTATCATTTGACACATTAATAAAATCATTTTTCCAACCAAGCTAGGAGAAAAATTGATTTTCCCAAGGTCACTTCAGAGGTGTATCAAGTCTCCCGAGGCACCTGTATTTTTGACATTTCTCTAAAACCATGACACCTGTGTAAAAAGTGAAGGAGTTTTTTCTTCCTTGGACTATTGTGGACAAAAATGTCTCTCATTTTTCCCAAATTCATCTTTTATTTCTCAGAAACATCATTGGAGTAAAACCTATCCCGATGTGTGGAACAGGGGATTTGTTGAAATGAAGGGAAATGAAGGGGATAAGGGGCTTCTAAATTCTTGAGAAAATTTTTGGAAGTAGGGAGGGATGTTAGGAAGTATGGGAAAGTGGAATTTCAAATATTGAGTGAGGGGAAGGGGTCCAAAAGGGTAAAACACAGGCCTAGCCTAGAAAATTGTCAAGTTGTAGCAAGAAACTAGGGTTTGTGGAAAAATGAGGAATTTGGGGGATCTCAGTGATGGTAAGTGCTTAAAAAGGTACATTAAGGATAGGAGAAGGTGCATGAACATCAGGATACAATTTTTGTTGATGATTTGAATTTTGACCATCCAAGAGAAATTGCCTTCAAAACCCTAGGAGAGGGAAATGAACCTTACCTAGGCACAATTGAAGCATGAACAAGGTGTAAAATGACCCAGTGGAACTTGAAATGATGATGAAAACGATATGAATGATGGTACGCTCAGTTGAATGGTGGGATGGACTGAAATTTGGACAACTTTGAAAGGAGTGAAAGCAAACCTTAGACCTAATACCTAGTGACCAAGTTTTACTTGAAGACTCACTGAAATGACAAAATTTGACCTTCACACCTTAAAATCACTTTGTAAGAGCATGTTTGATCATTGGAGGAAGGCTACAAAGACTGACACTAACATTACTAAAGAGAAAGATATCACCTGTGCCAAGTATTTAAACTTGGTCTATTCACAATATGGCACATTATATGATATGTTACCTGATGCTCTGAGACCATCATCAGATTTGACATCATCTAAGTCCTGGGATATGTGGCCTATTGATGGTGTGATTCGTTCTGTGTCTTAGACTCCCGCAAAAGCTTCTTCAAAGCATAAATCTGTCTCAAACACTGGTTCTAGTAATCCCTCCAAAAATTCACCCAAACTTAGTAAAACCTCTGAGGTTCATGTTGTCCAGTCTACCACAACAAATAACTCCTCTAAGGTAAAATGAAGGGAAAGGTAAGGCCAAAGTAAATGCCCCAAAATGGGACCCTACTAAATCTTCTATTGATGATGCTTCTCGAAGAAAGCCAAAATATCCTTGCCTCATATGTGAGGAGGATCATTACACTAAGGATTGTACCCAACAATCTAAAGTTAGTCGCTTGCTAAAAGAGACTCCGGCTGTCTTGAAAGGACCCTTTCCATCACATGAGACCCAATTGGTTGATCAACCTCAGTCTTCTTCTTCCTCAGGTTCCCAAGTGTTCATGATGCAAGGTTCATCACCTATCTCGATCGCTACTCGAACCAAGGACTATCAAGCTACATCTAAGTAGACGGTGGAGAAAGAATTCACTGATACTCCTTCGACTTCTACTCTGTTTAGTTCTGGTCCACTCCATATCGAGCACCCCAACAGTGATTTCGTCATCTGGTAACCTCTGAAATGTGTTCTTCGGAAGTCATCTTTCAATCTAAATTCTAGAGTTGGGCAACATTACAATATTTCTGAGGATTTAGCTCAGGAACCTTCGGCGATGTCTGCCTTGGAGGTTCTTCAATCTTGTCTGACACAGTAGAAGTCACTGTTGTCTACTATAGGTGATATCGATCCTTTTGATTCGAGTGTAATTACTTTCGATATAGAGAATCATGTACCTTGTCTTCATCATCAGATTGCATTTCTGATACAGGTCCTTATCAAGGGAAAGATGATCCATTGGATAGTTATTGATGAAGGTGCCTCTACCTGCACCTTGTAAGTTTTGTGTTGGAAAGCCATTGGCTCTCTTGCTCTTAACCAATTTTTGAACACCTTGGAAGCCTTTGATGGCAGAGGTTCACGACCATATGGTATTCTCACAAAGTTCCTGATTACATTAGAAGGAAAGATTGTTGAATTAGAAGTAGAAGTTGTAGTTGCCAATTTCAACTACAACCTTTTTCTTAGGCAAAGCTGTACTCACGCCATGTTTTGTGTGGTGTCTTCTTTGTTCCACATACTTTGATTTCCTCACGAAGGAAAAATAATCATGATTGATCAACTGTCCTTCTTTTCTTCTAGTTCATTGAACTGTAACATTCCTTATGCGGGTAATAATGAGATTTCTTACGAGAGTGTGGGAGTAGATCTCCTCAAAGACTTTGCTTTAATGGGTACTTTTTCTCTCCCACCTCCAAATGTTCATTCCGTCAATATGATTTTGGATTCTATGGATCCTTGGATTATCCCTACCGAAGATCATATTGACTCATTTGGCGATGCTATGCCTTTAAGTCCATTCGAGATAAATTATCAAGAAATTGTCTTAGTTTCGATGGCCATTTTAGAAGTCATACTATCCTTAGTATGAAATTGGACACTTACATGCCATCTCCTTGGCTTGGTTCTTAGGATTCTATGGGTCCTTTGAACGAGACCTTCCCCACTGATGATAGTATCATGGAGGTCATGCCTCTGGAGGAAATTCCATGGAACAGCCTACATCATTGTTCTTATTTTCTTCCTAGCCTCAATGATATGACTTCTTGTCTTGAAGCATATGTTTCTCATTCTTCTACACCTCCACTTCAAACACCTATCTAGGTACATGGAGTCTTGTTGGAGGGTAACATGGGAAACATCACTTCTACGATGCCTCTTGACATTTCCATTAAGCTGGGAATTGTCGAGAACGTCCATATTGGGATTACCTGTTCTTGAGATGAGATCAAGATTTATACTCCACCTTTTAAATAATTCCAATAGGTTTTTGCTTGGCCATACAAGGAGATGACCAGTATTGATCTAGCAATAGTGGTGCATGAGATTCCAACTTATCTTGGTTCTAAGCCTATTCGACAATGACTTCACACTGTGCACCCTCAAAAAGCTGATGCTGTCAAAGAAAAAATAGAAAAGCTTATGAAAGAAGGTTTGTCTATCCTATTCCTTTGACAGATCGGGTCTCTAATATCGTCCATGTTGCCAAAAAGTACGGTATGATACATTTTTGTGTTGATTACTATGATATCAATCGCATGTGTCCTAAGGAAAATGATCCTACTCCCTTTATCGACCAAATCATCGACGAATGTGCATAGAGTGAGATTTTTTCTTTCATAGATGACTTTTCTCACTATAACCAGATTAACATTTCACCCATCGATCAACATAAAATGACCTTTATTTGTCCCTAGGGTACTTTTGTGTACAAAACTCTTCCTTTTAGTTTGAAGAATGTTGGTGCTACTTTTCAACGAGCAATGTCTTATGCATTCCATGACATTTGACACATTTTTTAGCCATACCTTGATGACTTACCGGCTCATTTGACTAAACGTCATGACCATCCATATCACTTAAGATCTATCTTTTTATGATGTCAACATTACAATATATGTCTCGATCCACAAAAGTGTGTGCTTTGCATAGAGTTTGGTGGGCTCTTAGGTTTTGTAGTGTCTCGAGAAGGCATCAGGATTGATCCTTTGAAAGTTGAGGCCATACCCAATCTACCCCCTCCTTCATCACTGCTGTAATTGCAAAGCTTGTAGGGAAAAGCTAATTTTCTCCTTCGGTTTTTCCCTAACTACGCCAAACTTGCCAAAGGTTTTTCTTTCCTACTTAAGAAGAGGATCCCTTTTATTTGGGATGAATATGCCCAAGAATCCTTCGATGCTTTAAAGAACACCCTGATTAGTGTTCCTTTATTGCATCCCTCTGATTAACGTCGTAATTACTTCCTGTATTTGGCTGCAGCTGATACCACTATTTCTATGGTGTTAGTTTAGGATGACGATGATGGAAATGAGCACGTGGTTTATTATCTAAGCTGGAATCTTCTTGATACTGAGTCTCGCTATGTTCATGCCAAGAAGCTTGCTTTGGAAGTGGTTCATGCTATCCAAATATTTCAACACTATATCCTTTTGTAAAAAACCACAGTGAATTCTGATTGCAACCCCACAACATATATACTGACTCGCCAGTTACTGGGAGGAAAATAATCCAAATGGATCGTGATGTCATAGGAATTTGATTTGGAATTTACTGTTGCCAAATCAAATAAATCACTCGCCTTTGCTGAGTCAATTTGTGCTCTTCCATCTGCAAGCTCTCCAACTGATTTTACTTAACAGTTACCTGTTGCAACTTTGTTTATGATCAACACTCTTCACCCATGGTATGGAGGGGTTATTATTTATCTCCAAACCCAAACTTTCGAATTTCAGTTGTCCCAATCTGATCGACACTACATTCAACACCAGTCTCAACTCTATTGGATCATTAGTGATACATTGTATCGGGTTGGTGTGGAATCTGTTGTTCACAGATGTCTCACTCCTAAAGAAGTTGAGCGAGTCTTAAATGATTTCCACTCTGGTGCCTGTGGTGGTCCTATGTCTGGATGTGCCACTGCTTAGAAAATCCTTTGCGTCAGTTATTTCTAGCCTTCTATCTTCAAAGATTGCATTCTAGTTGTCCAAAAATGCCATGAATTCCATATTTTCAACCATAAGCAATGTGTCCCACCTGTACCCCTACACACAGTAATTACCGTTGGCACAATTTCCAAATGGGGCACTGATTTGATGACATGTAACCCTCACTGAGTTGGGGGACATGGTTATATCATCGTCGTTGTCGACTATTTTACGAAATGGGTCAAGGTGATGCCTACATACAATGATGACGACATTACTACTGCACATTTCCTTTTTAATAATGTCATAGCACATTTTGGTGTCCCTCAAGCTATTGTGACTAACCATGGATCACATTTTTGTTAGCACATGATGGTAGAGCTAACTACTCAGTTGGGCCTTTGACATGATAGCTCAACTCCTTATTATCCATAGGCCAATGGCCAGGTTGAAGTAGTCAATAAGGTTTTGATTACTATGCTTCAGTATACCATTGGAAAGCATAGAAAGGATTGGAATTTATTGCTATTCTCAGCTCTTTGGGATTATTGAACTTTTGCTCAGATGACCACTAGTTTCACTCCATTCCAGCTAATATACTGTTTGGAGGTAACTATTCCAATCGAATGCGAAATCCCTGTAGGTTTTAACCTCGTACATAAATTACCTACATATGAATTCTAAAATCCAGAAAATAAACAATGCAAGAGAATAACACATAAAAGTTTAAACCACATATAGACAGAAATTTTCCCCTGGATCCCAAAACCGAGACTACCAGCTTGATTTTTTATTATGTTACTTTCAATGTTACAATACATATTTATACATGCCAAAGCATCCAATACTATGGACTGAAAGCCATCACATCAAAAACCATGGATCGAAAACCATCGCATCCAAAACCATGTTCGAAAATCATGCACAAAACCATAGGTAGGTCCACCCAACCTAACATAGGGTCCAAAACCAAAATTTTCTGGGGCACTACCCTAGACCCCATAGAGGGGGCTTACCAACACCCCTCAAACCCCCTGTGGCCCCCTGCTATGCAATTGGTGCAACAAAAGGGGGGCTCCCCCCAACCCCCCGGTTAACTACGTGGGCTAGTCGTGGAAAGAATATAACACAACCAAACATTCTCCCACTTGTTATTTTCTTTCCACAGGGGGCCACAAAAGACCTTAGTCATTTATCCAGCCCTGCAATGCCCATCATTTCTCTACCCAAAGAGAACTTCTCAGAGCTCACAAATTTTGTTAATGCATCTGTAGTATTCTTCAAAGTGTCCACCTTTACCAGCAACACCTTTTTGTCTTCTATCATATCCCTTACAAATTCATATTGAACGTCAATTTCTTTTGTCTTTGAATGATATGCAGGGTTCTTTGCCAAGAAAATTGCACTTTGGCTGTCACAGTCTATCGTTATAGCTCCGCGTACTAACCCCATACTTGAATGCAATCTCTACAACCAAACTGCTTCCTTGCTTGCATGAGTGGCTACCATGTATTCTGCCTGTGTAATTGATAGTGCAACTACAGATTGTTTCTTGCTCATCCAACTGACTGCACCTCCAAATAGGTTAAACATATACCCGCTTGTAGATCTTCTCTAATCCAGATCTCCATCCCAGTATACATCAACAAAGTGATGAATATCCAACACTCTTTCCAATCCTGGTCTTCCTTGGTGGCACAAACCATAATCGCTAGTGCCATGCAAATACTTGAAAACTCGCTTCACTATTGTCCAGTGCTCCTTCCCTGGTTTTGACATAAACCTACTCAATACTTCCAGTGCATGTGCAATGTCTAGTCTAGTACAGACCATTGCATACATCAGGCTACTGATTGCACTTTCATATGGAACATGGGACATGTCCTCTTCCTCTTCTTGTGTCTTGGCACACTTTTCAGTAGATAACTTCACACCTATAGGAATAGAAACCTTCACTAGTTTACTATCATGTATATTAAACCTCTGCAGTATTGTCTCGACATACCTCCTCTGGTTTAACCAGAGCTTCCTCTTTTCCTGATCTCTTTCAGTTTCCATGCCCAAAATATAGTTTTCAGCACCAAGATATTTCATGTCGGATTTGGAGGAAAATTGGGTCTTCAAATCTTGTCCACAAAGAGGATTAACCTTGTCAACAATGACTAAGGTTTTTCACGAGTTTTTCTTTGCATTACTTGTGCAAATCGGAAGAAAATATTCATGGAAATTCAGAGAGGCTTCAAGAATAGGTTCTAAAATTCATAAATAATTTTAAAAGTTCCTCCAATGATGTGAACACCTTTAGTGCATAACAAGTTGTGTTAGTTGATTCAGTTGGTCCAATTTCTGCATCCTTGATCTTATCCCCATGCTCAATTCTTCCCTACATGTTTTATATTCATTACTTTGGAGTTGTGTGATGGTCGATGGAATGTGTATGTGTGTAGGAGAAGGCCACATAGAGAGAGTATGATTTAGACCTATTGGAAAACATAGATGCTTCAGTGTATGAGTGTTAATGGATGCAAAATGAGCATATCTATTTCCTAAAGCATAGTATTGGTTATGAATTCCAGATTTCAGATCATAGGATTAGAGAGTTGTTGATAGAGATTGAGATCCCGGTATAGATCCATATTACTGAGTCTCACATTTGTTTTTGTAGGAGTTGTTGATTCATCGGAACATATCCATAATGTATTACGTTCTTGATTATATTATGCAATATTCATAATTTGGCGAGGATTGATTGATTTTGGTGGATTTCAGCGGATGGTAGTTTGTAGATCCATGGGGAACATAGTCTTCCAAGCTAATCAGTAGAATCGAGTCTCCAGTATGAATGGTATCAGCTGATTGTATATGAGGTTGAGTCTCCTAGATGATTGGATTCAACAATCTATGTAAAAAGATCATATTTTATTAATAGAAGATTCAGAGCAACGCAACAACAAGGGTGGATTTTTGCCTGGTGAAGGGTTTTTCACTAGATATCTTATGTCTCTTGTGTGGATGGCGTTTGTGGTTATTCTTTAATGGTTTTCATTTATTATATGTTTCTTATATGTTTGCATGTTTATTGTTGACTCATATGCTGCTAACATATTGTGAGGTGCTACAATAACAATTGTGTGATTCAGCCAATTAAATAAAAGGAAAAAATGGTAATAAGTCACACTACTAATTCATCCCCCCCCCCCCCCCCCTCTCCTACCCCTCAAAAATGCTCAAAGGTTTCCAAAATCTTGATGTGATTTGACCTTTCATGGAAAATTAGGTTTTTTGTAAAGATCACATAGCTCTGATTATCATAATATATCACAATAGATTCTAGCATCTGATCAATAGTTTTGTGAGTACCTTTAAAAGTAACATTGCTTCACAGCTTGCTAAAATTTTAGCAATATACTCTCCCTTGACAATGCTAAGTGCAACATATGTTTACTTCCTTCTCATCCACAAAATTATAGCAGAGCCCAAACTAAAACCACCTCTAGATGTATTCTTTATGTATGCATCACTCCCTAAACAATTGTCATTTATATATCCTAGCATTTATATATCACCGTTTGATACATATCTAAAACCATAATCAACTGTACCATAGAAATATCTCAATACATGCTTTACTGTAATCCAATGGTCATGTCTTGGTTCCACCTAGAATTGGATTAGATTATTCACTGCAAAGATAATTTCTACCTTGGTATTAACGAAATACATTAATGAGCCAATCAGCTTCCATTACATGGTTTGATCTACCAAATATGACTCAAGCCTCTCAACTTTGTCAAATTTGTCACCATGCGAGTTGCCATCAGTTTACAGTCCATCATTCCAAACTTCTATAGGATCTTGATAGTATAATTTCCTTGACTAGGGAGCATTTCATCATGCTTCTATCATACTTCCAACCCTAAATAGTTGTGCATTAAACCAATATCCTTGATATAAATTTTAGAATCCAAATCCCTCTTACACTAAATAATGAGATTCTCTACATTTGTTAGGAATAAGTCATCAACATGCAATAAAATCATAAGTTCATTCTTCTCAATCTTCATATATAGGTTTGGACCATCATCACTTTTGGAGAAACAAACTCTTGTGAGGTAGCTTTCAAGTTGAAAATACCAAGCACTAGGTTCTTCCTTAAGTTTATACAAGGCTTCCTTCAATATGAAAATGTGAGACACTTTCCCATGAACCTAAATACCTTCATTTCGTTCTATCTAAATTTATTCCTCAATCAAATTGTTGAGGAAAAAAGTCTTTATATTTATCTGATGTAAATTACAACCTATCAAAGAATCAATAGAAAGAGTATATCTAATAGTAGTGTACCTAGAAACCAAAGAAAATGTCTCATTGTAATCCTCTCCCCCTTTCTCGGAGAACCCTTTGGCCACAAATCTAAACTTTTATTTGTCAATATTTTCATCCAATCCGTGTTTGATCTTGTATAGCCATTTTCAGGTTACCAATGAATTCCCTTCAAGTCTAGGAGTAATCTTTTATCCATCATTCTTAACAATTGATTGGTATTTTTCCAACATCGCATATTTCAAACTTGTTAGCTAGTTGCTTCTTCATAGTTGGAAGGTTCAAAATTAATGAGATTAGTCATCAATGTTACATATCCATAACACCTATTTGGTCTCCATCTTTCTCTGAAGGTGCCACATGGTGTTGTATGTCCTTATACTTCCTTTAAAGTGGATGTTTGTGTATGTTTATGTCAATTTTGAGTGTTTGTGTGTGTGTATGTATGAATTGAAGTGTGTTTTCACCTGATGTTGAAGTGTTATATTGTTTGGATGAATTTTCATCTATGTCACGATGATGTAATATCACCTATTGTGACACAAGCACTTTGACAAGTTGTATTGTTGAAGGTGTTTGGATTGGTTTTTTAAAGAAATGTTAGTTAGACATATTCCTAGAAATACACTAGTTGATGATCCCAAACAAATTGCAACAAGTTTTATCATTTAGGGAACACTTCTATAAGCACATACCAAATCTAGAAATCACTTTATTACAATAATTTATGTAATATAAATAAATTTTTTTATCTTCAAGTTATCTATTTAATTACTTAACAATTTCAACTCTATGTTATATCAAATCAACATGAATGAAAAATCTTCAAAATTACTTAATCACAAAGACAATACAAGAAGATAATTCAAATTTAGAGTCACACATTTTTGAGAGAAGGATACTTTATACATATATAGAATAAATGAAATAAGTCTGAACAAATTTATCACAAAATTGGTACAATATTTAGCTCTCAAAATTATTGACGATAAAATCAACAAAACCCTAACCACCATCACATATCCAAAATAATCTAGCATCAACAACAACAAGTGTTCCTTGGCCTCAAAAATCTTTGATCACATGTGCTCTTCACTAGCATTAATTTCCATGCTAGTATGTACAATGGAAAATGGAGAATGATTTGTTAGAGGAAAATAAATCTTCTTGTGCCATGTCTGTTGACCAAATCAGGGAGAATGGTCATAGAGGCCCAAAATCACTCAGTTGGGTGGGTTCTTTTTAGCATCATGCACAAATTACTCTTTAGATAGGTTGAATGAGATCCTTTAGCATAATGGCCTAGAGTGAGGCCTTTGGATTTGGGAACAGATTACTCAATTGAATTGTGTATCCTTAGGGTTCCATCACAAGTTAAAGATATTGGCAAGGACGATGGTGAAACATGACTAGTCAATATACCATGGGTCAAAGGTGTCGACCTAAATCATAGTGGCTAGTTGATACTAAATATTTACCATGCGTGATAGTTGTTAATCAAATTATGGTAACTTGTTTTAGCATGTGTCACAGTTGTTGACTAGATTATGGTAATTGGATCTGTTCTAACCTATTCATAGAGAAGTTATTCAACATGAGAACATCTAATTATTCATTATGAATACCTCCCTAGCTAAGGGGGAGTGCTAAGTTTTGTAGTTATGGCTAGTCTTCATAATTAATTTTTTAGCACTTGAAATATATAATGAAAATTTAAGACATGTTCTTCACCTCTTTTTTGTTGATTATCCCTTGAAAACATTAATGTAAGACATGTTCTTCATGTTGGTATAAATAGAGAAAATTTTCAATTTTTGGATTCAAACTTTCCAAGTTGGTCATATTTCAATTCAAGTTGGCCGCGGTGAGAAAACACCCATTTGAATAGGTAGAACAATATATACAAAAAACTCGACCTTCCCCACAAAGGCCCATTTGACTTCTCATAGTACAAGAGATATTTTTGGCATCCAATCAAGGAATATGAATGACAAAGTAACATGAAGAAGGATGAATTCATCTCCATCATTTCTCTCTCTCCTTGACTTCGCACATGTCGCTTTTTCGATAAATTTTGGGCAACAGGTCAAACTTCTGGGAAACAGTTACTGGTCAACAAGGCCAAAATTTTGGGTTATTATTTTGGGTAGTAAGGGAAAGCTTTTGGGCATATTATAGGAGGGAAAAATTTGGTCTAGGTACATTGTAGTGGGATAGGTTAGTTTGGCAGAAGATTGACTTGATAAGAGGATAGTTTTACTAGGTTGGACCAGAACATTGTGGATCATTTTGACCTCATAGTTTACTAACAATAATAGGTGTATCTCTTGTTGAAATCATATACATGTAAGAGAAATCATTGGGGTCAAGGATGGGAAGTATTAAACTTATCATCCCTCCACACTTATAGATGATTCCTGATTATCATTTCTCAAAATATTATCATAAATCTACCACCATAAATCATGTAATAATAAGCTACAAAATATCACACCATTTTATGCATTTGAAAGAAGGATCCTATTATTGTAATCTTATGTGTGTAATAAAATACCCTATTTTTATTAATTATATTTATACCATATAATATTTGGACTTGGGTGCTCACATATGCCTACCTATGCAAGGCGTCTACTACAAATCTACCCTATGTCATGTTAATGCATGACCCATTTAATGATGATGCCATACCACCCAAATATAATATTAATTTCATGGAGCATCTCCCTCAAGCCACTTTCACCTTAACCTAGATGTGGGATGTCACTTGGATGTCTATTACTTCGGTGGATTACTTAGGCACCCTCTCCCGTTCATCTCTAGTCCTTGGCACATTTTGTTCATGGATATAAAAATGAAAATGAGAAATATATACAAATTATACTCTTTAAAGTGTTCTGCAAAATCCAACACCATGTGGAAAATTTTCATTGGCCTCTACTGACCAAAATTCTAACTCCAATAATACTTAATAAATCATTTTTTTTAATATGAAATCCTATGAAGGGGTTCCCCTAAATGTAACCCATTTCTAGGACTACAACATAATTGATAGTTTTCCAATTAGAGTGCTAATTTTTATTTTATGTCTAGCTGAATCTCACATTCTTGAGGCATTCAAACACTTAATGTGAACTTTGTCCGTGGGTATAGAAATAAAACCAAGCAATCAAATTGAGTTCCTTAAGATATGGAAAGTGTGAGTTTCCAAGGTCCATGAAAGAACACTACTCATTATTGCTTGAGTGAGTGTTTTACAAAATGCACCGCTTCATGAAAAATTTGCATTGGACTTTACTAAACTAAACCCTAGCTTCAAATATCATCAATAAATCATTTTCTAGCCTATGAAATTGTAGGAGGGGGAGGGGTGGCCCTAGCTATAATCTAGTGTCAAAATTCCACTGGAATAGAGGGTTTTCCCATGTGAGTTTTGATAAATATTTTATAGCCAATTGCATCTCACTTGTTAGAGTCATTTAGGGACATATTGTAATTGTTTTTTGTGTATAAAATCCAAACGAAGCTACCAAAATGACTTGAATAATATTTGGAAGCTGTGTTTAGAAAAGGCCATATGAAAACACTACCCACAACGCTTGAGAGCATTTTGCAATATCCAACCCCTTATGCAGAATGTACATTGATATTTAGCGAAGAAAACCCTAACTCTAAATATCCTCAAATAAATAAAATTCGGACCTACCGATTCATACGAGAAGGGTGTCCATAGTTACAACCTAGTGCTAAGAGCCCAAATGAATCAACATTTTTCCCATATGAGCCTTGGTTTGAATTTATGGAAAGTTACAACTTGATTCTAAGAGTCATTTAAGGACATATTGTGAATTTTTTCCATGGGCATAAAAATCAAACCAAGCTAGAAAAATGAGTTTCATAAGCTTAGGATTTTTTGTTTGGTCAAGGCCCATGGAAGAACATAGCCACGATTTCTAAATAAAGTGTTTGCCAAATTCCAATCCATTGTGAAATTTTTTCATAGATCTTTACTAAAAAATGGCTTGTATTTGAAGATTCCTAAATAAATCATTTTTTAGCCTATGGGGTCATTGGGGGGTGGGGGTGTTCATAGTTGTAACTTGGTGCCAAGATTCCAATGAAATTTATGGTTTTCCCATTCGATTCTCGGTTTAAATTTTATGGCAAGTTGCAACTCACTTCCATGAGCCATTTAGGGATATATTGTCAGTTTTATCTATGGTTATAAAAACCTAACCAAGCAGTTGAAACAAGTTTCGTAAGCTCAACTATTTGTGTTTGGCTAAGGCCCATGCAAGCACACTACCCACAATTACTCAAGCAAGTATTTTGCAAAGTCTAACCCTGTGTGAAATTTTTTGATTGATATATACTGAACAAAACCTCATATCGAAATATGCTCAAATAAATAATTTTTTCGACCTATGGAGTCATTGGTGGAGGGGTATCGATAGTTGTAAACTCAGTCCTATGAGTCCAATGACCCATAACTTTTCCTATCTAAGTCGTAGTTTGAATTTTATAGAAAGTTGAAACTTGCTTCCAATAGACATGTAGGTACATATTGTGAATTATATCTCAGGCTATAGAATCCAAAATGAGTAGAAGAAATTAGTTTCGTAATCTCAAGCACTTGTGTTTGGCTAAGGCCCATGAAAGAATACTATCCATGATTACTTGAGTGAGAATGAAAAATCCAACTAATATGAATTAGATCAATATATTATTTTTCATTCACCTTGTTGCTTTTGGAGTGAAAAAGTTGGAGGAATCTTGCAAGGTGATTTTTAGCGGCGTTTTTATTTTGTAAAATTTTGAGTATAAAACTTTAGGAGCCCGTTGTCACTACTACAACTCCCTCCAAAAATTTGCTACATTTGAATGTTGAAGCCTACTATCATTGTCAAATCTAGACTTGCTTTGGTCACCAATTTTTGTTTTATGTTATTCTATGTGTTTCAAGTGTCTTGGAATGTTATCAAGTGTCATCGCACTCATCAGAATATATTTTAGTGCATTTCATGGTCAGAACATCTTTGTTGTCACAAAATGACACTTTTGGGTTGCAGACGCACACACTACAATCGTTATACTGGAGGAATGTATATAACGTGGTGTTTTGATGTGTATTCATCATTTTTCAAATTTTTATAAGTTTTCTTTGTGAGTTGGTATGCATTGCACATGCTTCTATGTCTAAACTTATCTTGTTGGCCCCTTGCCTCATATTCTGGACTAGGACAAATCTTAGCTTCCAAAGTGAACTCATTAAGGCCAAGAGCACATAAGCCCACTATGAAGCCTTGATGGGGAATCCTTAGTTGTTTATAAGTGTGCCATGCACCCTCCATGGGCACAAGGTGTTAGGATATTCCGACACATAGGAAATAGTTAAGTTCAACTTGGTCTAGTATAGAGTTAGGTATAGAGTTAGGTAAACTGTGTTTCTTTACCGTTGTACATTTTGTAACTTACAATCCGACGGTCACGATATGTAGTGGTCCAACGGTTCATTCTCTCCTCGGTATTACCGACACTTGATCCATGGCTTACACCCGATTGTTCCATGAATTCTATTTAAAGCACATGGAGGGTCATTTGTAGATTAACCGTGCATGAGAGAAGCTTATGTAAATTTTCATTCTTTTATTAATAAATTGCCTGTAGTAGCCACGTTGGCGCAGGCCGTGGACTATTTCCCTCTCTGAGGGTTTTAACCACGTCAAAATACTGGTGTATTATCTGTGATCTGTTTGTTAGCAGTGTCCTTTTGGTGTTCTGTCTGAGGACCTTACCCTGTGAATTCCTACATGGTATCAGAGCTATTTGAGGGTCGCGTCCATTGGTGATCCAAATCTGAAGCCGGTAGAACTGCATGCGGCTGTCGTTTCCTAGATCTACTGTTTCTGACTATTTTCGGGCCGAGAGGACTGCTCTGTTGTGTTCAGAGCATCTGTTCCAGTGAGGAACCCCTTTCGTTTCAAGCGAAAAGGTTTCCGGTAGCCCTATCTGCGTCATTTTTAAGATCTGGAGGTATACAGTCTTTATTTGCAGTTTACTGTTATTTTCTCTCTGCTTATTTCGGTTTCGGTTTATTTAGCTTTTTTTTAACCGAATCTATACCTTTCATTTCTACGTATGCTCTTTTCCCTGCGACTCTGTGTGATCTTGGCAAATCAAAAACAGAAAGGAAGGATTTTTTCTCATGCGTATGCTCTTTTCCCTGCACCTTAGTGTGGTCTCGGAAAATCAGAAACATTGAGAAAAATATTTAGTTTTTCGGCTAAAGCTAACTTTGAGCCACAAGGTTCAATTT
>APFE031337282.1:71590-89927 GCA_000404065.3 Pinus taeda | reverse complement strand
AGACACAGATTTCAGAGAAGCCTATGAGGCGTGCCAAAACCCTTTGATAAGGGGTAATAGTCCTTGGTTGGATTACAACATACAGGAGAAATTGCTTTTTAAGGGAGGAAAATTGTGTATCCCCAGCTGTTCTATGAGGGAGAATATTATTCGTGAAAAACACAGTGGGGGTTTGGCTGGACACTTTGGTATAGACAAGACCTTGGAGCAACTTAGTCATTTTTATTTTTGGCCAAGAATGCAACGAGACGTACAAAGTTTTGTGGCTAAGTGTAAGGTGTGTCAATTAGCGAAGAGACATAGCCAGAACACAGGATTATATACGCCATTACCTATTCCAGGCAGACCTTGGGATTCAATGAGTTTAGATTTTGTTTTGGGACTGCCAAAAACGTAGAAAGGTTATGATTCAGTGACGGTAGTGGTGGATCGTTTCTAAAAAATGGAACATTTTATACCTTGTCGGAAAACTAGTGACGCCACTCACGTGGCCCACTTGTTTTTTAATGAGATTGTCAGATTACACGGGTTGCCAACAACCATCCTGTCAGACAGAGACATGAAGTTCACGGGACATTTTTGGCGTACCTTATGGAAAAAAATGAACACCCAATTAAGCTACAGTTCTGCTTATCACCCGCAAACCGACGGGCAGACAGAGGTTGTGAACAGAAGTTTGGGAAATCTGTTACGCAGCTTAGTCGGGGAGAATTCTCGGATGTGGGACCAAGTGCTAGCGCAAGCAGAGTTTGCTTACAACGATTCACCGAATCGTAGCACAGGTCTCAGTCCCTTTAAAATCCTATATGGCATGCACCCTCGTGGAGTGCATGAACTTCAGGATCTTGGTTTACAGGAACGACGGAGTGCGGATGGAGAAGATTTTGCTAATGCAATGAGGGATTTACACGAACAGGTGAAAGCAAAATTACAAGACAACAGCTCGAAGTATAAGGAACATGCAGATCTAAGAAGAAGAGAAGTACATTTTGAGGTAGGGGACGAAGTTCTGGTACACCTGCGTAAGGAACGTTTCCCTAAGGGTACGTACAATAAACTGAAGTACAAGAAGATAGGGCCTTGTAAGATCTTGTGAAAGTTTTCAGCGAATGCCTACGAAATACAACTACCACCTGGAGTAGGCATATCACCTATCTTCAATGTGGCAGATCTGTTTCCGTATACAGGCGATCTGTTGGAGGAAAAGAAGGATGAACCCAAACAATCCACGCGGAACACCCAGGAAGACGGAGAAACTTGGAAAAGACAAATGCCTTATGTCCAACCTCCTGAGATCGAAGGCATCCTCGAAGCTCAGGTAGTTAGGCGTACTCGGCGGAAAAATTATTTTCAGTACCTGGTCAAGTGGAAGAACTGTCCGATTGAGGACAGCTCATGGCTTGATGCCAGGCAGATTGAACGAATAGGAACATCGGTAGAGGAGCTCATGAACTGGAGTCATGATCTATTTTCACCCTGGGAGCCTGATGTAGGAGCATCCAGCTCACTGTAATTGGGCAGAAAGAACTCCAACCAGGTTCAAAAGCTAGGGATCGATTGAACTGTCAAATTCTTATGGGAATAATTTTTCTTTACTTTTATTTTACAAAGTCAGTAAAGTTAGATACCTCTTTTTATTTTCAGTTAGGATTATTGTAGCTTCAATTAATTAATTAGAGAATAGTCCATGTAATTAGGAAAATAACAACCAACTGTTCCTACAAATCTTGGAATACTGAATGGATGTAGTTATTGACAGAGGTAGAAATTCTGTAACTATATTCTGTAACAGTTAAATTAACTGTAAGCATCAACTGAAAAACAGAGGCTATAAAGTCAAAACAAATGTAACAGAATGGGGTTCAGTTCAGGAGAGGAGAGTTGAGTTAATTAAGAAGGAAAGGAAATAGAAAAAGACCAAGCATTCAAAACAGAGAAGCCATTGTCCATCTATATCATTTGTACAAGTGTTTGTTTAAAATTCATTTACGTGTTCACTATCTATCAAGTTATTGTATCATCATTATTTATTAATTTGTTATGGCTACTGTGCAAACATTATTCACAGTCAAATACTAAGCAAATAGATAGAATCACAATGAATCCATAGTTACCAAACTACCAGCCATCAAGTCATTCTCGCACGCGGTGGAGCAACAGTTCCAGTTCATGATGCTCAGACAACAATGATAGAGAACTCATACAGCAACGTTCACAATATTTTTTCCAACGTTCGAATACACAAAAGGACGAATGACCATCCAGAGCTCGAATACGCGGAGGTAACAAAACAACCATACAATCTCTTTTTTCATTCAAAATTTCATTTCAATTATCAGAGAACCAAATTTACAGTGCTACTGGTAGAGCCGAATAAACGTTACGGAGGACAGAGACTACTAAAATATAAATAGAGCCGAATACGATTGAAAGTCGGAAACCCTTGCCAAATCAAAAAACCCAGAGTTAGGGTTTGAACCAGAAAAACAACCAGAGGCCACAAGATCCTTATACATCTCACACAGAAGCAACAAAAATCCAATTACAGTCGGACAAGCATATACAGTGACTAAGAAACTAGACCAGGAGATGGGTCTTCCATAGAAATAGAAACCACAGACAGAGATTGAAGTTTCAGGCCTACCCAGGAAGAGAGCGACCAAATAACCAAGCTTGGAAGATATGCTGCCCAGGTCACCAACAGAGACCTGCAAGATTACAAATGCGAGTGCGTTAGAATGTATGGTGTAAAGAAAACACAGGAGAGACAAAACCCTGTAAGAAGTTAACATTTCAAAAGGGATTTTTACCTGGAGAGCGCAGCCAGATGCCATAGCATGACAAGCTGAATGAGACTGAGCAACTGTCGAGCAAAGGAGCGAGTTGGGTTAGACCCAGAACTAGATAAAAAGTCACATTGAAGCATAGACGGGTTTCTTTACCTGTTTTTAACTGAGGACGCGTGCCTGAGAAGCCCTGTGCTTCCAACCAGGACAGTGCCGTATTGTGAGAAGGCGAATAACCACAGACAAATAACAACCAAACAGAATTCGGAACAGAGACCTCAGAGAACCAGAAAAACATATAGCAAAAACACAGTGAAAGCCATTGACAGCGACAAAGGAATTGAGCTAGGACCATAGCATAAATACAACCAACAGGTATCATAGCCACAACGAGAAGCAAGAACATAACCTGAAACCCATGCATACAAGGAACAGTGAAATAGCAGAGTTACTTACCGAAATCGAGCCACGGAACTAGGCCGAATAGCCTCCACAGTCAAACAACATTGCCATAAAACGAACAAACAGGTTAACCAGAGGCGCATTCAAGTTCTCAGACAGCATCTAGAGCCAACAAAACCACAGCATAATGCATACAGAGTTTCGTTGCAGAGCCAACAAACCCTCGACGGCAGCAGAGCAAAATACCAAAGAAGAATCGAGAGAATGCGAGAAAGGTAGGGTTAAGGTGTGTTTCGAGGCAGAGGACTGCCCATTAATTACCGCATTAACTACACCAGCTACCACCATCACAAAGAACTGCGAACAGAGATATTTGTTCGCCACATAACCATCCCTGTCATACATTAAAGTGTAAAGTGCTGCCAAGTGGGCTGGGTCCCATCAAATCAAAACCTATATCTATATTGGATTTTCATGCTTTATGAGTACTTACATAAATTGTTTCTATAAGGGAGTTATTTGTTAAGAAAAATATGCTATGGTAACAATAATTGGGCCATAAATACCTAGAGACGTTGAAAAACATAAATATTGTAATGAATTGAACGATTTTATTGTTGAAATTGATTTTTGTTCGCATTATATATGTAAAAAACAAAAGCATGCTTAATTTATTCTTATTCTCACAAACCCTCGACTTACTTAATTCATTCTAATGCATTTGGTAGACTTGAGGTTCCTTCAACTTATAACACTTTGGATCATGTGTAATTTATTGAAAATTGTACTAAAATGAGATTGATATATATTTTTAGAACTAAATCTAATGTTTTTAATCCATTTAAGGAGTTGAATCTCTCCTTGAAAATAAGATTGGTGTGAAGATTAAGGTGTTGAGGACTATGTTGGCTAGACTTTTCATTGAGGTGTTGAGGACTATGTTGGCTAGACTTTTCATTGAGGTGTTGAGGACTATGTTGGATAGTTTCCTCTATAGGGTTTTGTAGCATCATGCTAACCTCAAATATAATTATTTTTATTAGATGTGGGATTGTGTGCCTATGCTTATGCATACATATGTTGTGGGGCTAGATTTCCTCTAGGGTTTAGGTAAAAAAACCTACACTATTAAACACCAAGAATCCTCGCAAGTGTAATATGTAACAACACTCATATTGATAAAAATATGCCTTTCCCACATACCAAGTTAACGAAGGGGGAAGGGGAGTTTTTCCAAGGGGCTAATCCAAGTAAGAAAATAATTCTTAAAGTCTTCCTAACGAGAGCAATTCTTAACATAGCACTTGTCTTTTTGGGAACATGGATATACAAAGTGGGAATTTAGTGCAATTCTTATCATTCATTCATTCATTCTAATGTATAATTCTCACAGCATTGAATATTGTTTTAGCTTTAGGGAATGCGTGACCATGCTAATTTTATTCAGTCTAAGTCCACTTTTGTTTTGGTTTTCGTAAGGAAAGGATAAAGCCCTAGAGAGAGGGGTGCATAGATAGGATTTCTTGTTTGGGACTTGGACAGTACCGAGAGACCCATAACTAGAACTCTTGATGCCACAGTTCCACGATACTTCTTGATCAACCTATGATGGAGCCCTAAAAGCCTAATGACATAGCCTAGGCGATTATATAGGTAGAGAAGGGGGTACACTACCTTAGGTTTTTCTAGGACCATAGGGTATCCTTTTCTTTTGTGGATTCATAGCCCTTTCTCTTGGGTGACCCAAAATTGAGGGTATTAGAGCATTGAGTACTATGGATGGGTAAGTGCATCTTATATGATTTTGGATTGTTAATATGTGTTAAATTACTTTAAGTTGTGTTATTTCTTATGGTTATATGTTGCTTATCAATTATATGTATTTTTGCGTACCTATTATCATGTTAGGGGTATATTATATGTTGAAAAACATGCAATTGCATGAGGTAACTATGAATATATATTAAGGTACTAGAGGTTGTTAATTGATGAGAAATAAACCTAGTATGATGATTTAAAGTAATTAATAAAAAAATATTAATATTAAGAGACAAGAAACATGGGCAGAAAAAGGCTTTTAATCCTGATTGTATATTCACATAAAATAATGATACATAATTCACGTAGACTCACAATACATGAGGCGTCGTAATATAGAAATGAGGTTCATAACAAATTACCAATTTGGCTAATTGGTTGGACCTTTTCCATAACTTTCTCCACAATATCTCCATGAATATCTCCAAAAATATCTAAGCTTTTTTGTGTGATTTCCATACATAACTTCCCTCATTATTTTCATCTTTGGTCATACATAGACTTCTAGAGTAAGTCTACTTTCATGATTAATAATTTAACACTTTCATTATTTGTGAATACTTAGATTTATTGATTGTTTATGTGAGTATGAAGCTAGCATTCCCCCCCAAATCGTAAGTCCAAAGTAAGAACTTGGAACCATCTCCAAGTCTTCATGCTGAAACTATTAAGTTGAGCCTCAATGAAAAACTGCTTGAAAAAACCACCAAAAGTAGATGCTGAAAACTCCAATATGAAGAGAGCAAACCAAGAGAAGTGAATTAGTTGTAAGCCTTATACATCTCTAAAATGGTTTAACAACTCAATATAATGCCAATATGTAATGCAATGTATATCTATTATTTTCTAAATCCAATGACCATCCAAGTGAACAAAAGCCCCACATTTTCTCTAAATCAACATCTCAGTCGCTTGTCCACTGACAAATTTGGATTCCTATTGGAAAATTGTGTTGTTTTCAAAAATTTCAGTCTAACAACCAACATCATCAATTCAATTTCAATTTCATCATCATATCCCACCTTTGTTAGCTAGAAGGAGAGACAATAACCATCTCCATTTATTTTGAACCTTCCCCCTTTCAGATGTAGGAGAGTTTCACTATTGTACTCCCACTTTCAGGTGCATGAGAGTACCAATTTTTCACTATTGGCTGCAATATTTGTCTTCGTGTGAGATTCAATTCTATGGTAAAACATATACAGTTGTTTGATTGTAGATAACCACTCCCAAGGATTAATCCATTCATAATTAATCTTCAATCTAGCTAGTTGGTTTCATTTGAAACATCTCTCTGATGAGTGATTCTTCTTGGCACAATGGTGACAAGGATGGAGATCAAAACAATTATCTTCTATATGACAAGTTCTTTGAAAATTTTGACATTTTGGGTTTAATTCAAATTTCTCATTGATTTTTTATGTTGCTTGATCAAGAAATCTTGTTTTCAATAATTAGGACTATGAAAGTTGCTGTCATATTTGTCATATCCTAAACCATATTGATTTTTGTTTTATTGAATTTCTTCCCATGCTTTGATGATTGGCTTGGAAAGTTGAACTTGATCATGTACAACTTCGACACTTGAAATTGTATTGCTAAATAGCTTGGAAACATCACCCTTCTACAAAAACTCATGTCGTTGTAGCTGCGAATCAATTTGGACAAACTCAATGGTCCCATGTGCATAATGTAGATGCCTTTTAATATCAACAAGAGTGACCTTTCTTTTCACTGTGTCCTCAGTAGTGGATAGTATGAGAGTGTTCAAAAACTCTAACAATTGAATTCTTTGCTCCATTTGAACTTGCTCGCTTGAACTTATTTTCTTAAACTTGATTTCTTTAATTTCATGCTCGGATGATCTTATATGTGTTCTTTTCTTCTTTCAATTTCATGGTCACTTGATTTCATTTTAACAAGCTTAAGGTGTCGGCTACCATCGAAATGCACACAAGTTAATGATTTTTACAATGTAATGAGTAGATGGCAAGTTTAAATGAATTCTTCAATCCCTATCAATTATGACTTAATGACTCAATCAAATCTTGGGTGTCAGGTTCAACCAAGAATGCACCCAATACAACTTCATACAAAAGATTATGATTTACAGATTACAATACAATTCAATTTTGATTTGAGCTCACTATTTTACAATTTTTACTATTGACTATTTTCAATCTTCTTCATAGCAAAAAACTCCCACACAAAATAAAATGTGATAACTATCCAATTCTTCAAACAAAATATACTCTTCTTACTCCATAATTATAAAATCAATTTATAACTTATGATTGCAAAAAAACACTTATCACTCCAAAAATATTACAAAATATACACCTTATCACTCCATTACAAATATCTAAAAAATATTTTTATAATCCACCTTATTCCTCCAATTCCTCCAATTCCTCCAAAAAAAATACTTTAGGATACCTTTTTTCAAAATGCTTTTGCATACATCCTATTAAATTATTAAAATAATTTAATGAGCTTTATGAAGTCACTTAGAATTGATACGTTGCCTTTTAGATTTTTTAGTTTATGCATGTAAAAAAACCATACACCATTGTTATAGTGTTTTCCTCTCAAAGATGTAAGAAAAGAACCCACTTAAGATTGTGGATGACAAACAATCTCAACAATATAAATGGCTGCTAAACATTGTAGATCTGCAGCAACTGATAGAAACAAAACCTGCCAAAATTGTAATCGATGCCACAATCATAGCTAAACAATAAAAAGAAATAATAATAACTCCAATCATCCAATGGAAATGAGATATACAAAGAATAGTTTTTATTATAACACTTGTGAAGGGAACAAATAGGTGTTACCAATCCCCCTCTATGGGATGGGATATTCGCTATGTCAAATGTCTTCAACTTGTGTAGAGTCTCTCTCCTCTATAATGTGTAAACCCAGAAAAAATATGGTGCGCGACAATGAAAATAATCAGAGTTACAATAGTGAGTGCAAAAATCAAAATAATCAAAAGTGAATAATGAATGGAAAACTCTTATATTTATAACCAAATATTGAGTTATCCTCAAATAATGAGAAATAATATAATATTATTAACCGCATTCTTCGAATAGCCACTTGGAATATTTTATTATATTTGCTTAGGAGAGCAAAAGTATTTAAACCTTTATTTAGAAACAATAAATAAATAAATGATTTATTTATCATCTCAAGGAATTGGTTAAGGAATAATAAATAAATAATGATTTATTTAATTATTCCTAAGGGATTTAGTGAAATTTGAAAAGGAATAATAATTAATTAGTGATTAATTAATTATTCCTAGAGAAAAAGAAGATAATTAATAATTTATCTGTTGATTTTTCATAATTGGGTCAAATATGACAAGGAATAATAATTGAACAATGGTTTAATTAATTATTCCTAGAGTAAAATCAAATAAATAGTGAATTATTTAATTTTTCTTCATGTGTTTAATTATAAATTTCTTAACAAAGATGGTTTATTAAGTAATTTCTCACAATTAAAGCAATTTTACTATGCTAAAATTGGCTTTACATGGTGTACTTCAATCCATCTAGTAAATTAGGATAGATGATCAATTTTTTAGTGATAATAGATCTCCCCCCAATGTACAAGTGTTAGAAGAAAAATGTATGACCAAAGTATGTGTAAAGACACAAACACTAGACAACACAATGGAGTTAGAGAGAGAGAGAGAGAGAGAGAGAGAGAGAGAGAGAGAGAGAAAGTAAAGCTGACGCAAGAGAAAGATACGGAAGAGAGGGGCCGCAGACCATACAAGTCTCCTTTATGCTGTGGTACCAAACCTCAATGAGGTGGAGGGGCAACCCATACACCGAGATAACCTGTACAAAATTAAGGTGTCCCGGAAACATAAAACTTAACAATGAAGATGCTGCTGAATGGTACATGACATGATGCAATAAAAGACCAGAAAATAATACAATGTACCCCAAAACTAATGCACTGGAAAAAACATGAGCAGACTGAATATACTAATATCGCAGTAACATGAGATATAATGGCCCTTCTCTCAAAAAATGGGTGGGAGGGAGGGTAGAACAACTGAAGACGTAAGGAACAAGGAAGGGCTCTGTAAGATTGAATGGATAATCCTAAGGAAAGGTGGATGTTATGAACACTGTCATCAGTAGGAACTGAACCCATCAACTCTGTGGAACTTCATTTGAGTCTATAGAATAATAGGAATGCATTCTGACTTGTGGAGGGCTACTTGAAGGGCCACCCCCTCATAAGGTTTGAAACATCTCACACACACTGGGGAGTCACTGGTATAATCTATTGCACCATTGGACCATCATGTGTATGAATCATGAACATGAAATGACCAAGTCAAAGGGAAATAATGAGTCCCTCTGCTCGATCCGAGGCACCAAACAAGAATGGAAGCTGGAACTAAGATACACCGCCCTCTAGGTCATTCTTCTAGAATAAATGAGCTGATGTGTATAGAATAGTGCCCCTGATAGATGAGGAAATGAGGATCCTAAACTAAGGCACGAGGAAAAATAGTATTGTGACTAATGGACTAACTTCAGGGATAATGGGAAAAGTGGTATTGAGGGACAAACAAACAAATTCTCTTGTCAAAGCATAAATTGCATGGTTGACCTAGAAGTGACTAAATCAACTTCGGAGGGGATGGGGATACTATGACTAGAGGCCAAAATGCGTAACACAGGATGAATGGTATGAAAATATGGATGGAATACTATGACATGATATAATGGGACATGAAACAGACTCTATGGATGCAAGGGTGACTCATTGTGGATCCTCTGAACAAGGGTCACTCGATGACGCTTCCACATAGAATAGGTCCGGTGGGGACCATGAAATCATGAGTTAATGATGGTTACTCATGAGAAATATCGACACATGGTATGAAAAGTATTAAGAGGAGTTGGACCTCAAAGTACAAGTGTTGCTTTATGAAGAAATTCAATTTTGAGAGGCGACGAAGTGACCCTTCTTGGAAAAATGTCTTCTTGGTGAAGTATTAAATCATCAAAAATTGAGGACGACCCATTATATAGCTTGATGAGTGTCTTCCAACGATGTTGATGGTTCATAAAACTGAGCTATGATTTGGTCGCAATGGGCGACAAAAAAATTGTGGACTTTTCTATGAAAGATTGTTTTCCCTCTAATTTGGATTCATTTTCTAAGTGAGTTGTGGTGAATTTGGAGAGGAGGAAAAAGCCTTAATCTTGTGGAGATCATAGCAGACAAACCCACCATTGGAATCAAGATCTACGACTTTTAGGTAGTGGCCCTACTCATCCCTTCAATTTGAGTGGTTTATTCATTAATTTTTGGCACCTGGAAGCTCCCTGGTAGACCCTTGCTCTTCATCACAGTCTCATCACACTTTTTTCACCCAGAAGTATGATCTGGCTTGTAGGAAACAAATTAAAACCTATGAGCTCTCACTTTCTGGGCAGAAAACTGCGACTTGGGGCTGAAAAGAGGGTGGTTTGCTGACCTTGTGGGGGTTGTACGTTGATTAGAGCAGATCAATGTTTTCTTCTTGAGCTGACAAGACATGTGGTGTTTTGTAGGCATGGAAGAGTTGAAAATTAACTTGCGTGAGTGAGACTTGGATACCCTTTGAGCTGATATTTAGAGGGATTAGGGGGTTCAAGGGGCATTGACTCATTATGGAGTTCTCAAGTTGGCAGAGAACCCATTGATGAGGGCAGCTGAGCCCTTGCTATTGAGAATTTTGAGCTATTGTGATCTAGACCAGGAGTTCTTTATCGTGCAAGGGCACAAGATTGAGTTTACATTACGGGATATTTATTTCTTGATTGGACTACCTCCCATCAGAGTGGTGGGGGATATCAATCCAGTGTTGCCTCGTGGGAGGAACATTACTGATTTTGTGGAGTGCCACTGTCCACGAGATGTTTGTGTCAAGGGCACGACTATCTTGATTAGTTATCTAGAGTGGCTAGAGACATGGGTTGTTGCCCTAGCTCTACTATTAGTCTTGAGAAACTAGGCATTCCACCACATCACTGGTGGGAAAATGATGCTAGTTGAGAGTGTTTTGGCTAAGACCTACAATGGGTGGGCCCAGATGATGTTGTTGTCAGTGAAATCATAGTTAAGTATTTGCAGGACGTAGGTGAACAGTGACTACGCTTTTGGTACAATATTGTGTGCATTCTTCTTTGAGAGTATACCCACCATCCATCCTCATGTATAGATTTGAGACAAGGGCCCTTAGGAGCCCAGGATGCACCACTTGGGGAAGCTACTATGGAGAGGAGGAGGGAGAGGGGGAGTTGGGCAGTTGTTCCGATGCAATTTTTTCACACATTGGGATCAAACACCCCTCTACATTGATGATTATCCTTATAACGGGATGAACTATTAGGGAGATCTTGACTTGCCACTTCTGCCCAGGCGAGCATGGGGACCATGCGGTAAGTATTAAGTTGTTATTTTATGAGGAATTTCATATTTCTATCTCATGTATATGGTATTGAGTGTAAAACATGCGGTATGAAGACATAGCACTAGTAAAACTGACAAGATATGTAGGATGAGCCGCAGTGCCTGGGGCTGCAGATCAAGGAACATTGTCGTCACATCAGGGTCTAGAGGAGAGCGCACTACTTACTAATCTACATCGTAGATTTGAGGTACTCTTGACTGTAGTGTCAAAGTGTGGATGGATTGATTTAGACAATCGATATACATATGAGTGTACCGACCTACCCTCAGAGTGGCGAGGTATCATATGGCACATGACGATGGCTGGTTAAGCAGTACGTGATCTAAGTGCAGGTGGAGCAGAGCATTTAGTGCGAGATCTGCGAGAGAGTGACTAGATGTGGTGACATGTGGGTCCCTTTGGTTTCGATTTTTGTAACATGCTATGGCCATGTCTTATGTATTTAGAGCTATGGGGCTCCAAACACTTATATGATACATAATATGACTATGCATTTTTATATGACGATGATAGTTCGCCATGTGTTTGTTTATGGTTCTCTTCTGCGGTATACATGTGAAAATGCCAATCTAGAATTCTACTTGCAATGGTATCTATATAGTTGATTTGGGCACTAGGAACATGACTAAAAGTAATGGTTTCAAATTGATGTAGTAACATTTTAACTCATAGATATTTACTAAATATGATTTGGTTATGCACATGATACACACCATTCAATTGCATGACAAGTAGCAAGGAATATAAACAAACATAAAGATGAAGGATGCGATGAGTAAGGGCATTAACTAACAAACCTATCACTACATCATATTTGGCCTGATTATTGGTGGTAGATCCAATGCACATGTCATTTAAATGGACTAACATATGCAAGGGGGTAAAAATGCCCAGGCTGGCGAGGCTAGATTCTGGGAGAAGCGACAGGTACAGTCGGCATGACTGTTATATGGTGTGGACGATGGATCCATCTAAAAGGTGAAAAATACAACAGATGAGATGATGCAATCTACCTAACTTCATGGAAGAAATAAAGACACACAAATCAAAGCGATGTGCTATGAGCGACATTTCTAGAGGTAGAGTGTACTAGGATAATTAGGAAGGGAGTGGTTCAGAATCCTCCAAAAATATGCCCCCTTGCTTAAGTGCAAGTGTAATTAGGGGCAGACATAGCTTCCACGATGTCCTCATGAGAATGGAAGATGGGCAGACATGAGGAATAGTTACTACATGATGCGGTGGTAGTACCTAGTGCATCAACCTAATAAATAAGTTTCACATATGCATCATCTTGTATGGTAGACAACTAGCTAGTAGATGGAGGATCTATGAATGTTGATACCTTGGATTCTATTGAAAGAAGTTCGATAGAAGTGTGCGCAAAAACCTTGGAAAGGTTTTCCTATGAGGAACTCAAGGATGACTATAGGTAAAGGATATGGCTTATGGTGTCCGTTATCTCGACATTGGAGTGGGCATCTTGATGGTGGGGCCATAATCCCCTTGTTTTGGCTGACTAGGGGTACCAGAATCCGTAGGTAGAAAAGTAGGTGTTCCACTACGAGTGCCCTCGTATTTGCGAAGTGCTTCAAGGCAATCGTGAAATTCATTGAGATGAGGGCAACAATGGGAAAAGTGACCATGATGATCGCACAAGGCACAAGGGTGATTTGTGCATAATGTTATGAGTTTCTTCGGTGGACCCAACAAGCTAACATGGACTTCAGGGATATTTGACTCAAGGAACGTTTCATGAACCAAAGGCTTGAGATGAGAAATCTCGGAACAATTATTGGTGGTGTGCCCAACAACTTTACACAAAGTGCACATAGGTAACGACTCTAGGACCTTAGGGGCGGGAGGAGCTTGGGGAGCCTTGTCTTTATGTTCTTTCCTTTTAGCTTTTCCCCCCTGCCCGGATGCTTGCACAGCAGGAGTGGGTTCTTGTTGAGGTTGTGATGGAAATGAAGCAGTGGGAGGGGCTGTAGGAACTGGTTGAACTAGGGTCAAAACATCATAAGGTCTTAGCTGACCAGGCAGAATGCTTGTTGGGGGGTCGATGTACCATATTGGGATCCCCAAAGTCATGTTAGGAAAGACCAGCAAAGCCATGACAGGGACAAAAAATACTCTCGTAGAGGGAAATAAAAAAGGTATTAGGCCTGTAGGGTAATGTCCCAGCAGAATAGCTCTTGGATGGTTGAGACTTGGAGGAATAGTTCTTGGTGGAAACATAGGAGAGGCACCCAAAAACATATGAGGTCTTGGGTGGTTGGATCTAGAGGGCTCAGCTGGGATGGCAACAACAAGGTTCATAGGAGTAGGATGTTGATCAGATGTACCAGACTACTTCAGAGCAGCTCGTGATGCTTATAACATGCAAACATTCATAGAGTTAGGCTTTGAGATGAGAGGGGGAGGGCTAGGGAAAGAACCCAACAATGAGGAATCTTTATAGACTCTCGGTGAAACACCAGTGAGAGGAGTGGGAGACTTCTTATCTCAAAATGATGAGATAATGGACTCGAGGGTGGTCACGAATCTCGGCTCATAGTAAGTTAACTGATCTATGGTAACAATCTTCCCTTCATTGGGGGAAGCAGATCTTGTAAAAAACTATAGATGTGATGCTTGACATCGCATATGTGTGAATACAACCTAAGAGAATGTTTTAATCTAAAGGAGAAATAATAAACTCAATATCTACATGGACAATCTTGCCTGTAAGGGTTACTGGATAGTTGCAGTACATGCCAAGAGGCTGGGAGGAGTGTCCATCCCAAGCAAGCAAAGTGGTTTTGGAGGGGGACAACTCGGGTGACTATATTTGTTTCCAAACCTCATTGGACATCACATAGGTTGATGCACTTTCATCAATAATGCATTGGGAGATGATGGAATTACAGACTCGGACTGGTATCTGGAAAGAAACAGATGAAGGAAGTGGGGGATGTTCTGATGTATGAACTTGGAAGTCAATCAAACAATCGTTAGAAGGATCTACTGCACTGAAAGAAATTAGTAGAGATTTCTTTTGAGATGGGCATGACTAGAGGACTTCCAACATCAACATGGTAGTAGGTGACTGTGCCAAGCTGTCTACTATACTGTATGTATGGGCATCTCAGTTAGAAGTCGCATTACAACGTATTGGTCCCTTGGCGATTTTGGGAATGGCCTCAAATTTAGGCTAAAGGATCTGTAGCGAACCATTTGGTGTCGTAATAGGCTCAACATATGCTTTGGTTTTGGACTTAGTGGCGGACGAAGTCGGTGGCTTGTCATATTAACGCAATCGAGTTTGCAGGTTGATATCGGAGGGGTTAACCTCATCAAAATTCATCATAAGGATCTGGTAGTCACTAGGACCAGAAGGTTGGCGGGGATGGGTTGCTTGACCTGGGTGAGTTAGAGAAACAAAAAATTCTTGCTAAGGGAAAGGATTTGAAAGCATTGTCAATTAAGATGGTGCAAGATTCTGAGGGGATTGTTGACCTCTACAAGTTGCTTGAGCTTCTCACATTTGGTTCATCTGGGGTAAGAGGGGACAGTCATGTGTATAACTGCCATGTGCACCACACCATGCATAACGATTATTTGTACAAATATCCTTGTTATACTTAGGTTGGCTGCCTTGTTGTTGGTTGTTGCTGTTAGTCTGGTTCCCCTGGGATTCAGTAGGTTGATAACCTTGATTAAACTAGTTACTCTTGTTACCCTTCCCCTTATTATTTTTCTTCGAATTTTGGGGATTGGTCTCACTTTGTTTTGGAAACACTTGACCCTGAGGGGTAGGTGGCTATTAGGATTAAGGATGCATGGGAGGCTGTGACACTAAGGCTTGAGGGGCTGGAGGACTCAGTTGTGCATAAGGAGGAGCAACGGTTTGGTAAACAAGTTGGGACACTGAAAACATGTTGCTAGTAGGAGGGGGATGAACGTTAGAGGAACTGGTTCCCCCCTATGGATATCCATAACCTTGCTGAGTATATCGTGAAGGATGTGAAAGGGTTTCAATAATACCATCGGTGGCATGAGATGCCCCTAGTGCATTGGCACCTCCAGGACGAGGGAGGTCTGGAATGACGATATAGACATAATCGAATTGCGCATAAATCTAGTCATACCTTAGGGTGGTTTGGAGAGCTTCTTCCTCTATCTTAGGAAAATGGGATGTGGCATATTTTCCAATGGGTTCTAAAAGGCTCCCAAGAAACCAATCTAGATAGACATGGTCTTTGCGGGGCAGCGCACAATATGTGATCCTCCTACGCCACTCTTGAACATGGTCTGAAAGGCGAGTGATGGAGGACTGATGGAATGAGGTCAATAACTCCATACCAGTGTCATACTGGAGAGGTAACTGGAAATATGAGAGAAGAAAATGGAGTGAGATGCAACAGGATGGTCTACATACCATTTTGCAACGTCTCTAGTGAGCGTTCATTAGTAGAGCCAAAGAGGAATGGAGTCATCGGTAATGGATCTAGGCGAACACCACATTTGGAAGGAGTGGACATGGTTGGTAAGGTCCTCTCCAAAATTACCCTCAATTTTTGGGATGTCTACAGGAAGCTTAGTTGGCATAGCAGGCCAACCAACATTGTGGTGTATGGCTTCCTTTATCAACTAGTTAAAATCTTGTAGACTTAACCTAGCCATAAAAGGTAACATGGGGGTTGCCGGAATGGTTCTTGAGACTATTCTGCTTGATGTCATCACTGGGATAGAACTAGAGCCAACATCAAGTTGGGTTCTTACACTAGCTGCGGGTCCAGAAATGGTGATATTATGTGGTGAAGGAGGCCCAGAATTAGATGAGGAATTAGACGAACTAGGAGAAGAGTCAGTATGGGGACTCGGAGGGCTATGAACTTGAACCTAACGAGGAGGGGTAATATTCCCAACTAGGAACTGGGGGTGAAGGCCTAACATTCTTCGTGACGAATGCCTTAGTGGCGCAATGGTGGTATGACACTCGTGACATGGAAATGGTAAACGACGATCAATAATATGCCTTAGTCTCGATGAGGGGAGATAAATCTATTATGTTAAGTCTTGGCTTGTCGGTGTAAACCAAACGCCCTTTTCTTAAGGTGTTCTTATGTGTGAAAGTTTGTTTATTGATTAAGCATATATCGTGTTTGTAAAAAAAAGAAAAAAACTTGCTGAAAATAAACTAAAATTAACAACAGAAAATGAACAACAAAACAATTAACAAAACCCCACCCAAACTGGGTTTTGAAACATTGTGCTGGTTGGTGGCTAAATCGATGGAAAAAACACTAAAATGTTAAGATATCTAATTGTTGGTGTGACTGGGATGAAATGACACTAGGCTACTGGAAAGTGGTGTAGCTAGAACAAAAATCAGAGTGGAAGATCACTGCAAAATGATAGGGAGATGGGTGGAAGCCCTAGGGCAACTGATGGGACCCTAAGGTCAATGAACAAACAATTTAAATATGAAACTTAGCATGGCAACAACCTATCTTTATATATCTGAAACATAAGGGTACATATATGGAAAGAATGGTTGAATGTGTTGCAGAACCTCAAACTACTTACTCAGCTAAACTCCTCCTATAAAGGTGGAAGCATACTAGAAGCCCTAAGGGGCTAAATTCCACTTCGACGAGTAAATCAGAGTAGTTAAAGGACTAAGCAGGATGAGATAAAGGTCAAAAATCCAGCAAACCACTCTCAGAAAAACCCAAGAAGAGATCTAATAAAAACTCAGAAACCCTAAAATTGCAAGTACTGGTTTGTTTTCAAGTGAGATAGCACTTTTTGGGCTTAAACTTGCATTGTGGACTCTAGATTGTACTTTTTGGGCTAAAAAGTGTAATTTCTACTCCTTGATTGCTGATCGGTAAATCTCATAAAAAAATTGTCATCTCTGTCGCGATTCATTCCCGTGACATGTAGAAAAGACCAGAAAGCTTGCAGAAGTCAGAAATTTAATAGATTTAGGGTTAAAAAGGTAGGAAAAATTAAGAGATTGAAAAAATAAGAAACCCTAAGTTGAAAACCGAAGGTCACTCAGGCTTCTGGATTTAAAGTATAAAACCAGTGGAGTTGTCAATTTTGTTGTAGTGTTTTCTTCTCAAAGATGTACGAAAAGAACCCATTTAAGATTGTGGATGAAAAACGAGATCAACAATATAAATGGCCACTAAACATTGTAGGTCTTCAACAACTTATAGAAACAAAACCTGCCAAAAATCTGATTTATGCCACTATCATAGTTAAACAAGAAAAAGAAATAGTAATAACTCCAATCATCCAATGGAAACTAGATATACAAAGAATAGTTTTTATTATAGCACCTGTGAAGGGAACAAATAGATGACACCAGTACCCCTCTATGGGATGGATTCTTAGCTATCCTCAAACGTTTTCAGCTTGTGTAGAGTCTCTCTCCTCTATAATGTGTAAACCCAGCAAAAATATGTTGTGTGACAATGAAAATAATGAGAGTTACAACAGTGAGTGAAACAATGAAAATAATCAAAAGTGATTAATGAATGGAAAACCCTTCTAGTTATAACAAAATCTTTAGTTATCCTTGAATAATGAGCAATAATAAAATATTACTAACCCCATTCTTGAAATAACCACTTGGAATATTTTCTTATATTTGGTTACCAAGGAAAGGTATTTAAACATTTATTTAGAAATAATAAATAAATGATTTATTTATTTATCATATCAAGGAATTGGTTAAGGAATAAAAAACAAATTGTTAGGCCGCTATACTACTAGTGTAACCCCTTATTGTTATTAGTACAATCCACTTATTATATTGATGTACCCATGTAGTGCCCATATTGTT